>JBBMJZ010396286.1:0-49779 GCA_037833815.1 Zingiber zerumbet
GATTGCTTGAGGTCATATAAAGATTTCCGCAGGCGACATACAAGACCAGAAGACTCCCCCTGAGCAACAAAACACGGAGGTTACTCTATGTAGACTTCCTCGAGCAGATTACCATGTAAGAATGCATTTTTGATGTCCAACTGATAAAGAGGCGAATGACCAATCGCGACAATTGATAGGAATAGGCGTACAGAAGATAACTTGACAACAGGAAATAAAGTATCCCCATAATCCAATCTAAAGATCTGAGTATAGCCTTTAGCGACGAGACGTGCCTTAAGTGTGTCAACCATACCGTCTAGACCAACCTTCACCGTATACACCCATTGACAACCAACAATTGACTTCCCAGGTAATAGAGGAACGAGGTCCCAAGTCCTACTACTCTGTAAAGTATAAATTTCATCGAGCATAGCTTATTTCCATCCTGGATGGGCAAAGACATCACTTGCAGTCTTAGGAAGATAAACATACGACAAGGAAGAAAGATAAGAATAATAGGAAGGAGAAAGACAATGATAACTCAAAGAAACATAGTGAGAAGAAGGATTACGAGTGGAACACATAACCCTTTGAAGTGCAATAGGAATGTTAGAGTCAGGAGATGGGACCGGAGGAAACGACAAAGGACTTGACTCCAAAGATGTGTCTACGGCAGTCTCAGTGTTGGTCGGCGGCAAAGCAGGACGAGGATGATGCTGATAAACCTGTAAAGGAGGAGACGAGGTTGGGGATGATAAAGGCACCTCTGGAGGACAAAAGATAGTCACTGGTGCAGGTGGAGAGGGAGAAACTTCGGACTAGGAAGCAAGAGGCCCAAAAAATGAAACGGAATCAAATAATGTGACATCAGCAGAGATGAAATACCTACGAAGAGTAGGGGAATAACACTTGTACCCTTTCTGAGACCGTGGGTACCTAAGGAAAATGCACTTATGAGACCGGGGAGAGAGTTTATCAATGCTAGGATCAAGATCATGGGCAAAACATATAGAACCAAAGACCCGAGGTGGTAAAGGATGAAGAGGATTATGTGGGTAAAGGATATGATGAGGTATTTTACCCTGGAGAGTGGAAGAAGACATATGATTGATGAGATAATACACAATAAGTACGACATCACCCCAAAACTGATGAGGAACATGAGAATGGAGAAGAAAAGTCCGACTGGTCTCAAGGAGATGACGATTCTTGCATCCTATAACCCTATTCTGTTGAGGGGTATGAGGGCAAGACGTACGATACAGTACACCATGAGATGCCAAGAAGGAACGAAGCTGAGTAGAAAGATACTCGTGTGCTCGTGTGCATTATTACTTTGCAAAGTTCGAAGAGAAATACCAAACTGAGTTTTGATTTCATGAAAAAAAGATTGAAAAATAGAAAATAATTCTGGACGTTCCTTCATTAGATATAACAATGTATAATGGAAAAAATCATCTATAAAAGTAACAAAATATCGTGATCCCAATGTATAAGAAACACGACTCGAACCCTAAACATCAAAATGAACCAAAGCAAAAGGGGACGTAGCCCGACTCACAGTGCGAGGAGAAAAAGAACTACAAATATGCTTTCATAATTGACACGACTCACAAGACAAAGACTCTAAGTGGGAAAGACTAGGATGTAATTGTCTCAACTTATCCAGATCTGGATGTCTCAACTGAGCATGAATAAGAAGCGGAGATGTCGCCGTCGAACCAACAAGAGAGGGCTGGTGAAGCCGATATAGGCCATGAGACTCACATCCGAAGCCAATCATCCTTCCCGTACTCCGATCGAAGTTTAGTAAAAGAGATGACACAATCAAAGGACTGAGTAAGTTGACTTATTGACAATAAATTAAAGGGAGCTCTGGGAACATAAAGAACATTTTGGATAGAAAGAGACGGAGAAGGATGAACAATACCAACACCCTGGACTGACTTTGAGAACCATTGGCCATGGTCACAAATGGTAAATAACCTGAAGTAGAGAGAGAAGAAAAAAGGAATTTATTACCAGTGATATAATCTGTAATTGCAGAGTCAAGAACCCAAGGACCCGAAGAGCGAGATATGCCAGCAAAGGAATTACCAGCGTGTGCGGCGGCTGCAGTGGAATCTGAAGCTTGACGATCCTGGTACCACTTCAGAAAGTCATTATAGGAAGGTGGTGGGGTCGTATCCGGTGGCAACTGTGCAGCGGAAGCCGAAGAAGCGACAGAACTCTGAATGACCTGAGCAACGCGAGGAGGTCGACCATGTAGACTCCAACACTTATCAATCGTGTTTCCTGGTCGGTGGCAGTGATCACACCAAGGACGTCTTTTGCCATCCTTATGAGGTAGAAGTCTGTTGTTGTTTCGAGAGACCAAAGCTGATGAGTCAATAGGAACGGAAGGAGGCAACGTCAAGACTTTGGCAGGAACACGGAGGAGAGTCGCCCAGGTACTGTCTATGGTACCTTTTGTGGGGCTGTCAGGATCTGATCACGAACATGAGAATAATCTGTGGGTAGACCATATAAAGACAGAGACATAAAAAACTTCTTCCGATTTTCATTGAAGTTATAAAAAAGGCTAGAGACTGAACCCGGATAAGTTGATATTGAATCCTTAATCTGATGGCCACTGAGGATGGTTATGAGATCTTCACAAACTTGATAGAGTCACCGAAAGGTGTTTAAAGAGTTGTGAGTGCGGAAGACATCCCTAAGAGATGGATGGATGGTGGCTCGGATAATGCAACACAACTGGGCGTCAGCCTTTTTCCACAGAGGACGATCGGCGACTTGGACATCCTCTTCGGTTTGAGAGAGATGTGTCTCATAACCTTGTCCAACAAGGCAAAGCTCAATGTAAGAGGCCCAAGAGGAGTAGTTCTTACCATCCAACTGCTCGGAAGAGAGTGGTGCAGTGATGTAGTTGGTAAAGATCGAAATATCCGGCTTTGATGTGTTGGAGTTAGCCATTGATTAGCTCGGTGAAAGAGGGCAGCAACCCGACTCTTTAGCGACGTCGTAGCACCTCGGAGACCGGCACGGAGCTTCTCTCCGTCGCCGGACTGTAGGAGAAGACGACGGTGTGTGCACGACGCAGACAAGAGATGCCGGCGTCAGTTCGATCTGCGTGCGAAGAGAGCGGCAGTGATCTGCGTGCGCGTTGTTGAAGAAAACTCAGAAAGGAGGGCAGTGGCGCTAGAAAAAATTTAGGGTTTGCTGCAGCGCAAGAAACGTGCGCGATGCTATGGCGCAAGAAAATTCCACGCAGAAGGGAGGGCAGCGGCGGCTTGTGCTCGCAGGCGACGCGAGAGGGAGAAGAGGGATTGGGAAAGAGATGCCTCTGCTCGTGCGCAAGGAATGGAGGCGACGGCTTGTGCTCGCGGACGACGCGAGAGGGAGAAGCGGCAGCTTGTGCTCATGGGCGACGCGAGAGGGAGAAGAGGGATCAGGAGAGAGATGCTGCTCGTTGAGATTTTCTCCGTCCAAGCGTGACTGATGGCGGTAGGAATCGGCGACACAAGGGAAAAATTAGGGTTTGACTTTGATACCATATAAGAAGAGAAACGAGAGATATAGGATAAAAGTCTATCCCTTTGTCAGATACTATGGGGTTATTTTTTTTTTTTGAGGGAAGAGGATACATCATAATTACAAAATTACCCCTAGCTATAGCTATATTTACAGTATCCTAACAGCAGTAAATAGGTTTCAACTTTATATGACTATTTGTTAACATCCATAGGGGAAATTATTTCTTCATTTCACATATTCTTTGATGACACTTCTTTAACCATAACATAGTCTTTGATCAAAGTGGACTCTTTGCTCACCTATCTATCAAAGATAGTTGCCTTCTGTAGTTATCTACTTCATTATCTTTCCTTCCGTTTACATAACTTTTCCATGTATGCTGGGCCACAACACCTTGTGCATGGGTATCTTACCGCATCTAGTTTTCAAGGAAAAACAGTTTCTATTGCCTAATCCTAGGAGTCACAAGTTGAGTAGCTCTTCCTTGCCCATTACAAGAATGTGTAAACTTTGGTTAAGATTTTCCCGAATAAAAGATGGGGCTATGCTGGGTTTTCTTTCAACAACCATAGCTATTGTACTTTCAAGAAACAAGCGACTGTTACAAATATGCAATCAAATGGTGGTCGCTTGGTAATTTATTTCTTCATTTACAAGTAGCTCGGCTGGTTCTACTATGAGTCTATTTGGTTCTGTCTACAAATGGGCAGTTAAAATTAGGATTTGATACACATTGATTTGTTTACAGGCATTTTGGGTCTGCATACGACTTTCTATTTGCAAATCCATTGTAGTTAGGATATAGAAAGTTGTTAATGCGACTTCCTTGAGACGGTCACGTGTTGGATTTGCACCCTACAAGTAATATCATTCTCACGTTTAAATATGAACTTAATGACACCATATATATATATATATATATATATATATATAAAGAAAGTCTAAAATATTCATTTTTTTAACTCTGATTTCATTTTCCTTATAAATTTATAAAATCATGAGAGTATAAAAATAAAAAAAATATAATATTACTAGCACATCATTTTTTCACAAAATATTGAAATTTATACTAGTCTTGCATAGAATTCACGGAAGGATATGATTTGTACAGTACCACAGCCTGACCACAATGATTATTATCGAATTTAAAACAAACATTCAAATATTTGAATATGCCGTTTTAACTTTGTTTACACGTTTCACATCAATAAGATGTTATTAACAATATTAAATTAAAAGGTACTTTAATAGTAACAAAAGATCTTTTTTTAATGAAGATTTAAAATAACTGGCAAAAATATATATTATTAATTGTTATTATACTCTTGTTTAAAGACATGCCTATTCTAGCATAATGTTATAGTTTTTTCTCTGGAATTAAAAGTACAAAAAGAACAAGAATGTCAATATCAAATATCTTAATGTATTGTAATTTTGTCATATATGAAAATGCCCATTGCAAATATGAGTTTCATTTACATGCACCTAGACACCCTAGTTAATAATATCATTTACACCATTTTCTTTGCCTGCAATCAGTATTTGCAGGCAGCCTAAGGCCTTCTATATACCAGCATCGTCTCATGAATTAGAATTGACAGTTTTGTCTTATTTCAATTACAGATCTATCTGAGATTCCAAGTCATCTGCTGGATTCACTTAAGGACATTTGCAACGTTGAAGCAGTGCCACATGAATTAACATTAGGATATTCTTATTGGGGCGTTGGTAAGTTACATGGGGCACATGTTTCTTTGGTCAAATCCTAGTTTTATCCTTAGTTTGTGATGATCGTTAATTTTAGCTCCATGTGTTTGTCTCTGCGAATACCTTTAAGGATTATTGTCTTTTTCAATTTTCCTGAGAAATGAAGAGAAGAAGATAATTTAACTTGGTTGGATAAATTCAGACTTCAATAACAGTATAACACATTTACCCTAAGGTAAGAGCCTTGATGAGATCTTATTTTTCAAGTTGTGCTTTGAGATTATATGATATTGTGTATTTGTCATCTTCTTCCTCAAAATTTTGATTTATGATCCTCATTTTTTTTTGTCTGTAACCTTCTATCTTATATTTCTTTTCAACTCATTCTATCCCTTATTTTACAAGGTGACCCTGAAAGGCTGAATGACTTGAAAATTCCCAAGCTGCTAGATTCCCATCTAGTTTTGTTTCAACAATGTATGATAAAGAACAGAAAGAATTTTCTATCCCTAAGGTTTCCCTTCTCTCCTCAAAACACCTCCTCTTTGTTAATACGTAATGAACAGATGAATGACAAAGGCAAGGGTGGTAAAGGCAGCTGAAGAATTTGTGCAATTTTGAGTGCTAATTTTGCTGCTGCCTTTACTTGCAGTAGCTGTCACTGCCACTTGCTCCACCACTGTTCAGTGTCTACTTGCTTGCTTGCTTCCACCACCACTATTAATTTTGTGTTCCCTTATACCAGTGTTATTATTGACACAATTTTCTCAATATGAGCTATTTAACTCATTATAGAGGAGAAGACTCTTCCTAGCAATCCTTATAAGGTGAATCTTGTTATATGAATAATTGAATGTTCTACTGAACTATTGGAGTGTAGTAGTGCCATGAAATTATAAGTTTGAAGCACAATGAATAAGCAAAATAACTTGTATAATTTGTGCTTCGAACTTATATTAATGATGAAAGAGATTGAGGCCATAGATTAAAGTTTCATGTTGCTTCTCCTGATATGTATGTGGCATGTGGTTTCAGACACATTGAGAAATGGATCTTTTTCCTAACAACAGCACCATGTCAAATTCACCATTTTTTACATTGCTAATGGTTGGTCAAAGGCTTTCTCAACAAGGAAGAAAGTTTGACAAAACATTCCTAGTGGCTAGGAAGGATGGTAAGGCAGCAAACAACATCTTTAGCATGGTTGCCCTCTGATGTAAATAGTATTTTCAGGATAGAAAACAAAAAGATGGCAAAGTACTAGGTCGACAAACATGTTAATATTTGATCAATTTGGTACCATCCTTTTTCATGAATGCCCTTTTTGTTGTTGTAGTTTGCTGTTGCTATCATTATTTCGGATTGGTTTTCTTTAGATATCATTTTTTCAGCTTTAGTCATTCAACTAAATTGTGAAGGTTGAGGATATTTCTGATCATATCTTCTTCTTTAACTGCCATATGTTAGTTTGTCTTCTCTTTTTGCAGACCATATTTTAAGGCAAATACTACCCACTGGAGTGGAGGTGCCATCTTCTTTTGAAACAATAGTTAAGTTTCCCTTAGCATAAATCACTCTACTTGCATCTGTTCAATTTAAAGATAAATGTCATTCGTAAAGCTGATTTCAGTAGATTAAATATGTTTCCCTTTTACTTTCTTCAATTTTTGTGCTTGTATTAACAATGCTTGTATTTCCTCAATCTACAGGACATATTGCACATCTCAATTTAACAGATGACCTACTTCCTTACAAGGACGTCATCGCAAAGGTTATTTATGATGTATGTCTTATGCAACTCGATTTATTGTATTTATCCATCTTGTCTAGGTTTCTACATGCTAACGAAGTTATCAAATTCAACCATGATGCTTTGATGTGGCTGTCAATAAGATTTAAGTTAGCATACATATGGTACACATGGAGCTTGTGAAGCTTGTATACTTGATGCAATTAATTTTTTTTTTTGCCTCCATGCCTTGATGACATGAAACAAGGTGAACTTGTAGGCATTGAAGATCAGATAGCTTAGAGTGAGCTTGGGAGAGTTTGGTGCATTTGATGGTTTAGAGACCTAACATGAAGTGGGCTCTAGGGCATGTACCATCGAGTCATTGTGTTGCAATCATAGATAATTGTTGTTCGATGGCTCGGTAGTCTGGGACTCTGGAACAAGGTGAATTTGTAAGCATGGAGGATTGAATGACATAGCACGAGCTTAGAGAACTTGGTGTGTTTGATGAATTAGAGGTATCTTTAAATTTTATTTATTTTTTGTGGGGTGGGGAGGGTTGACATCATTGTAGATATTTGCACACTACCTATTGGCTTGATTGTGAAGCCTTCAGCCAGGGGACTATTTATCCTAAGTCATATTTTACAACTTCGCTTAGGTCCCTGGAATTTTCTGTTACTTTGGGGGGAATTTTTTTAATTATTAGGATTCTTTATGACTATATGCATCCTCTCCTTTATGAGTTTCCAACTTTTAGTTAACTTAATATATACTTTTACTTGCAGAAGAATCAACCAAGAATTCGGACTGTGGCGAATAAAGTTGGGACCATAACAAATCAGTTTCGAGTGCCAACTTTTGAAGTTCTGGCAGGAATAAGAGATATGGTCACTGAGGTTAAACAGTATGGTGCTACATTTAGGCTTGATTACAGTTTGGTCTATTGGAACTCAAGACTTGAACACGAACACATACGATTGATTTCACAGTTCAAAAGAGGAGAGATAATATGTGATATGTTTGCTGGAATAGGTCCTTTTACAATTCCAGCAGCTCAAAAAGGTTGTCTCGTTTTTGCCAATGATTTAAATCCACATAGTGCTAGTTATCTACAGCTAAATGCTAAGATCAACAAGGTGGAGGATTATGTTTGTGTACATAACATGGACGCAAGAGATTTCATGCAGCATTTGATGACATTTCCTGGTTCCGAGGGCACAATTAATGCTGCAGGGGCTGTTTCAAATGCTGATCATGTTAATGCGCTACTGGCTACCCAAACACAAGGTTGGATATTTGTTACAAATGACACTTAAACCATGATCATGTATGCATTTCCCGAAGTTTTCCGATAGTAATTATCTGCCATTTTACAGTCGGTGCCAAAGAAACCCTTGATGCAGCCAATGATCATTTGAATTGTTTGGATCGTGCTTCAAAGGATGAATTTTCTTCTACTAAAAGACAGTTTGATAATACTGGTGAGGGTTTTTTTTTTGATGAAGTTTATGGGGTATTTCTTTTTTTTTTATTTTAATTTAGCATAATTATTATTTTTTATTGTTGTGGAACGTCAAGCCATCCTGTTTAACTGTCATTAGACCTAAAGATCAACGGCAATGCCTATCAGCTGCAACTTCAACTTATGGGGTTGCTGCTGAGAGCCTGACACACTGTTTTGACAAAGATTATTATTGCTACTTCCTATGTACGTGCAAGATAGTTTCATAAACATAGAGTTAGCTTTTGGTTTTTGAGAAGCATACAAGTATGAAAATACAATTCTGGTTAAAATTGAATTAATACCTAAGAACTCCAGTTTCACTCCTTAAAGGATTTGAACATCAGTACGTTGTGGCAACTGACGACCAGCACAACTAATTGCATTTGTGAATTCCTGTTGAGTTTGTAAATCTACTAGAGTAGTAAGTGAATTTTTTCTGATGCATTTTCCTGAAGATGCTTTTGGTGACAATAGGGTTTCTGGAAAATGGGAATATCACAAAGCGAACGAGGGGCCTCCCTTTGACAGAATCCAGGCCATGGGCGCATGTGGATCATGTGATCATGAATCTTCCTGCTTCTGCTTTGGAATTTCTAGGTGAGAGATGTTTTTACCAATTTCCTTGAGCATGAATTCAGTAGTGCTCAGAACCTATTGGTGCGATATATTTCAAAAATCCTTAAATTTGGAGAGAAGTCATGTGTCATGCATATGTATGTTTCCTATTCATTAACTGTTGAAGGCATTTCACTCCTGTTTCTTTTGCAGAAACCTGGGATGGTAGGTTGACCTGAGATACGCCTATAAAGTTTGCTATTTTCAATGTTTCATGCATTTTGAATTCAATGCTTCTTTCTTTTTGTTTTCCCCTTTAGAAGCATAAGGCCGCCATCGGTAGAATAGTGAAGTACCAATCTGGCTTTAGATATGTCCAACGGGTATGGGTACGGGTACACAAAGTAAAAAAATCACTGGTCACTCAGCCCATTGATACACCTTGTCCCCTCACTTGATCATCATGGATTAATTAGATTCTACTTAAGACCATAAATTCTAGGTCTTCTTGCTGATTGGTGGCTCACACGTCAACTGTGGCCCAGTCCTCAAGCAGTGGTAATTGACAATACCCAAACATGGAATCTGGTGCTTGTCCTATGTTATATATATATATATATATATATATATATTCTCTCCAAGGCAAAGTGTGGTTAGCTGGTTGGATGATGACCTGTCCACCTGACACATCTTTTTCATTATGTGCTCAGATTGCCCCTTCTCTGTGATTCTTTTGGAAGTGGTGACTGCATCTGTAAACTGCCTGGATTATGTGCTCTTTGCAATCCTTCTGTAAGAGACCTACTTTCTTTGTTGCATCCCACAGGCTGAGATCACTCCTTATCAATTACCGTAGCGCATGCCTATTTTCCTGACATTCTATTTTGCTTGTAGTGCCACCTTTATGACCATCTCATGGCCTATCCTTTGAATTGATTGATATCCTGCCCAGTCATAATTGGAACCCTCTCGGATTGATGGATGTCTGTCGGCTTCGCACTTAAGTACAAAAATGAAGGGAACTAATGTTGCATCTTTTGTTAGATCCAGACAGTACAAAAGTGCTACCTCAGCACTTCACATCAGCAACTCAACTTTATCTCTGTTGTTTTCATAGGAATTGGTGGATCAACGATGCAAAGATACAAGGAGCCCATGATATCATTCTTTCAAGTAGTTTACTTATTAGGTTGACACCCCCATAAATGAGTTGTTTATATTATGGGTGTAGGAGCACTGGAGAATCATATGCATGGTTGTTTTGTCCCTGCATAGAAAATTGTGGGGGTATTTAGGACTTAGGAGCTGTGACAATCTTACTCTTATTGTCTTTGTAATTGTTATATTTATACTAGGGAAGAAATGAAACATAACACTTTTTCTTGGCTTTGCATATTCTTTTCTTATACATATTCTATCGAGAGCTTGAGTTCCCTCATCATCCATAGATTATGAAGCAGCCACAGAGTTGATCAATGACACATTCTGCTACATGTGGTTCTTGTATAATGTCTGTTGAGTTTGGGCAACATATTCATTGCATGCTGGGGCAGGTAGTTTGCGAGTTATGGCAATGCTAGCTATTTGTTGTGGCTTAAAGTCACATGTTATTAGTAGTCCATGCTCTATAGCCAAGCTAATTATTCATCTTGGATTTCACTTTCAATGGCACATGGAAATTGCATTGCAAGTGTTGCCACTATGCAAAAACTTCAATGCTTCAAGCATTAAAATATGGCATTGCTTGTTACTTTTATAAGGGTCTCCTGTTCAGAAGTAATGGTTTACTAGAGAAACTTGCAAGCCTATACTATGCTGTTTACAGGTAGTATAATTACACAGAACAGCTAATGTTCTTAACAAGCATGAATGGACCAATATTTTAAAAATTCACTTCCACTGAGGATATTTGCCAATGTTGTTACTTT
Organism: Zingiber zerumbet; assembly: GCA_037833815.1. NCBI lineage: Eukaryota > Viridiplantae > Streptophyta > Magnoliopsida > Zingiberales > Zingiberaceae > Zingiber > Zingiber zerumbet. Next base: position 10,946 of record JBBMJZ010396286.1, read on the forward strand.
GGCTTCTTTTCATGTTTGCTTTAGGTTATTTTAACTTGCTTATATGTGAAATATTACAAATTTCTTAAGTTATACATAAACTTCTATAAATTTATGCACGGTGAATGGTCTGGTAGATGTCTTCAAAGGTCTTATTCAGAGGGAACAATGGAGAGGGCCTTTACCATGGATCCACTGCTACTGCTTCATGCGAACAACTGAAACAAAAGAATCAACATTAGCAGTGAGTAGCTCCTTGCCATATGCAGTTCAGTTGATTACAAATTTGTACCATTTACTGCCATACATTTGACTATTAGGTAGGATTTAATCGTATGTGATTCATCAAGAAAGCATTGGCCATTTTCTTTGCAGAAAGCAGAGGCTTTTTTGAGCACTAGAATACCAGAGCCATTTTTTCATCGGGTTAGAGATGTTGCTCCTAACAAGGTATAATATTCTTCAATTGCTGCCTTAAAAGTAGACCTTGGTATTATGGAAGATCCATTCAAGCGATCCTAAATAGTTTCATGTATTGAAATGACATTGTCCCCTTGGGGCGGTGCGATGGTTAAAACATAGGGTGTTGCCACATGAGGTCTTGGGGTCGAAACTCGGCGTGACCGAGCATAACCTCCCCCATATCTTGGCCATTTGCACTAATGGCTAGTAGTCACACGTGATTTACCTCCTCCGTGTTGGCCTAGGGACGGGTTGGCGGGGGCACTGGGGGCGAGCGAATCGCCTTTTGCCACATGTATTGAAATGACATAGTTAAGTTGATACCCAAGTGGTAGACTTGTATCAATGTATTGATATGACATTGTTGAATCTTAATATTGTGGAATTTTGAACCAAAAAAAAGAAGCTTTTTACATGGGCAATACACTAATACCTGATCCAGGAAACCTGTCCCGGAAGTCCTATCATAAAGTTAATGTGCTACTGCCCAGTTTTCCTCAAGAAATAGATGCAGAGTTAATTAATGTGTCGTTGTAATGGAAGGCTTATTTTTATGTCACATTTTCCATGTTGATATAGACATCACTAAGTATTGGAGAGTAGCAACTGTGCCAACCCATAGGGCCATAGACATCACTAACTAGATATCACGGTTTGTGAATTTTGTTAAACCATTACTTCAGTACTAGTATCTCATCCCAATCATTATTTTCGAAGACGGAACAAGTGCCTTGCAAATATGCTCACTACTATGCACCCCAAGTATCCATGTTCATTTTCACGTTATTACATGTTATAAGTGTTCATTTTTTTTAGTTCCGTAACCCTTTCTTGCCATTTGTCATATTCAGGTAATGTATTGTTTAAGCTTCAAGTTACCTGCAGATGTATGTTTCCAAGGTGTCAGTGGTACTTGAGGTCCATCAGCACTGTATAATCAGCTCTGACTTGCTCCATAATTAGGATTATTTTTGTAACTTAGATGACAGTATATTACCGGTTTCACTCAACTAGAATGCATCTCTGACTTGTTTTTACTTTTGGGAAGTTTTCTTGTAACATATATGGATGCAAGTTTCCGAATAGCTATAGTTTATGTTAATTGCACAAGGAAATTTCAAAGCGGCATGCTCCTGAGGCTATCACTGATTTTAGTTCCATAACTTTTGTTAAAATGTTTTTGTGGAGAAAACGGTTGCATCAGTCTTAATGGAAGTAAAAAATCTTGTTTCTTATATCGTGGTTGGCTGGTTCCTGGGGTACTACTGTCTTCTTCCATTATAGTAAAGATAATGCTTGGATACGTTACAAGAATGCAGAGATACTGTGCAACAAAAGGCCACGCAAATTTCTGAATTGAATGAAATATAGCCCCCATGAGATCCACTTGTTGTAACAAATTGTTCTATTATTCTCTTCCAAAGTTTGTAGTTTTTATTGACACTTTCCAGATGCAAAGCTTTACAGTATAACATATTAAAAGAGAAAAACAAGTAAAAAAAACATCTTGGACTGCAAGGCCATCAAAGCTTGAAAATCTTTAATCAGTATGGACTTCTATTAAGATTTGTTGTTGAAATTTGAACGTCTTTTTGAACTTTTGTACGTCTGTATGACTCTGTAGAAGTTGGTTGAGGCCTGACAGCGATATCAGAAGAATGCGATCCATCATGGTAAACAGGTTCAGAAATCAAAATCAAAACAAGAGCAACCATGATTGCTGAAAGAACCGTCATTGCAGTCCATGTCAAGCGAACATAATACTTCAATGGTTTGCATTCTTCAACAAGGATCTTGGAGAACGCATCGCCAACCAACCGGCAATTCGCGAGCCTCTCCATGCGAGGAAATCCATCAAGTATATTCTGCATGGAGCTCGCGTAGACTTGCACGCTTGTGTACTCGGCTGGTGATAAAAATTCTCCATGGCTGCAAGAGCCACCACCATCATCATCCCAGCACGTATATTTCTTCAAGATCTTGAAACAGAAAAGAAAAAATTATATAGCTCAGAACATGAGCAGTACATAGAATGAAAAGTAAAATGTCTAGTGGTAGAAGAAGAACATTCGGAGAGTATGCAAGAGAAAGAAATTACCTCAGGAATATCTCCTATTTTGATTGTGTTGGAAGAACAGTTTCCTGGTTGGTAAGAATACTCTGGTGGTCCAGTAAAGGGGTTGCAAACATACTCCAGATCTGGAAGAGACAGTGATTTCGCAGTTGATATGTTTGCATTTACCTGCACTTTTTGCAAATGTAGTAGCTATTAAGAACTTGATAAGCCTTGTTAATTTGCTACAATTGCTTGTTACCTGTAATCCTTATCAAATTAAAAAAAAAAATATTAGAGTTTGGTACCTGGTCAATGGTATCATGGATTCCTTGTCGGATATCATGTAGAAAAATATTAGCTGACAATTGCTCACTGTATTGTAGGATTGAGCTTAAGGTGCTATTTTGAGGATTTTGTTGATATTCCTCAATTGCTGCACATGTATCAGCAGAGAACCTGCAAATTTGGGGGAATTAACTTATCGTAATTCTGAAAAAAAAAAAAGTTCTCATACACAGTATCATTTTTTACATACTTAGATAGAAAGAAATATATTCCAAAGAATACCCACAAGACAAATGTAAGTAGCCAGCAAAAGATGATAGACCTGTCAGAGTAGAAAGATAATGTTGGATTTTACATTAAAAATACGAATTGGATTTTGGGAGATCTTTATGATCCCTGTTATTTTACAGTGAGATCTGAACTCTTAACTGAGTTGACGACTAGTTAAGTTTGCTTACTTACAGGGAAAAAGTCCGGCCAAGTCTTAGTCTCAGAGGCCTCAAGACTGCAACAAGGAAGGAAATAAAACAATTAGATGTCAAATTAATGTGGTAAAAAAATTAATAAAAGATGGTTAACGCAAGATTTACCAACAACTGCAAGAAGAACTATAAGATTTGGCACAACGATGAAGATGGTCATCATTTTCCTGCAAAATAGACCATTGCAAATGTTATTAAAGACAACCGTTTGATGTTCATTTCCCTCTTTGTTTAGTGTTCAGTTCTTACAATATGCCAATTGCCCTATCGACCAGCTGCATGCTCTTCTCAGCCTTTTGCTGCATGTTTGCAGCTTCGTCATTAAGAATTTGCGACCTGGAATTCAAATAGCTGGATCCTTCAAGGCTGCCATATTGATATTGTGCCGCAACACTTTCCATGTCGCCTATAGCTTTTGTCACATTGTTTATGGTTTGTGAAGCCTCTTGTGATGTTTTTACGATGATGTTCTTGATTGATCGCACTCTTGAATGAAACTTAGAGCTTCCACCAAGCACGATACCAGATGCTACTCTGCATATTAACTTTTTTACAACATTTGTTTTTGGATAAACATTCTCATTTCATAATAACAGGCTTACATGGCGAGGCATGCCAAGATGATCCCAAGCACCATTGCCCAGACATGGTGTCTCTTAGAACAAGGGAGTTCTTTCTTTTGCTTCCTTTCCATCTTGAGCAAACTAGTCCTTCGTGCCACAAGAATGCAAGCATACAAAAAGCCACTGAGAAGCCATATTGTGCCAATTATGTACCCATATCTTCCTGTATAAATTGTAGACTGAAAAAGGAAAAAAAATTCATATTTTTCAATATCTGTTCAAGTTTATACAGTGACAGAGAGGGAACAGAGATTACACTCCAGTAATGCTTGCTTGTGATGCTGTAGCCACCCATGTACTTTTTGAAGCCATTCAAAGGGTCAACTCTCTGTGTCCTTGCTGATAATCCTCCTACAACTTCTGCATTGCTCCCGTCTTCGATCAAAACTCTTTCTTTTAAGAATAAAAGGAGAGGAAAGGTCAATCAATCACCAGCAATATGAGATGCAAATCAAATTTGAACAAAGAAGCAACGTACCTGTCTCAGTGACAGAAAGCCCAACTGCCTCCTTATTGCTGAAAGAAGTGGCCGGAACTGCTGCTTCACATCTTAACATTGAGGCCAAGGAAAACACAAGCATCGTAAATTGGCACATCATTGGCAATCCCATTCTAGTGTTTTAAAACCTACACAAACCCTGATTGAGAGTATTAGACTTCTACAATTCCTGACAGAGCATTATATATGCCTTCTGAGATCAGGGAGAAACACCGTCAGTAAAAGGTGAGGAGGACAGCGCATTAATTTAAGCTCATGGCATACACGTTTAAGGTCATTCTTATTGAGTGGGGCAACAGATACAGAATGTCATGAAAAGTTCACTTCTTGGGCTGCTTCAGGTGCGCAATAAACATGCGCATGCAAACAACAAAAAGTGAGCTTTAGCGGAAGTTTATTAACTTTTAGATGAAGTGCACCTTTAAAAGATTAAGCTAAGGACTCTTGAAACTATTTGATAGGTTCAATTACAAGCAAGACGTCAGGGCCAAATGGCGTATCAAGCATGATGCAGATTTCAAGTATGTTAATAAAAAGTTGAGAGAAATCAATCTCACTTACTCTCAAACTTCAGCCCGATTGCCCACAGCGAAGCAAACTTCAAGCAGGAAATCAATCTCGCATAATTAGTATCCCCTTTCTTCTTCCGGGGAACAACAACAGGAAGAAACCAACATGATCTCTCTCAAAAGAGACACAAAGCATTCCATGCCTTAATACGTCCTTTGCCACCCAAATCTATCTCCCTGCAGGATTCTCATCTTTCAGGAGCTCTCCTGAAGCTTAAATGTCCTAGAGCAGAGAATGGATCAATATGACGACTCACTGTAGCTCACACAGTCAAACCTTATGAACTAAGAAATTAACGAACCCCACGCGAGTAACAAGGAGGCGGCTGGAGCCCTCTGCAAAGACCTTTTTTACTATACTTGTGTGTCTGTGTGTGTATATATATATATACATATTCTCGAGTGCTGTTAATGTGATTCTTTCCGTCTCTGCAGAGTGTGAATTCTGATGCAAAAAGAATGAAGGGAAAAAAAAAAAGTTGAGCAAACCTTTTCTTTCGGCTATGCTTCCCTTCATGACCACTTCACTGATGATAAGTTTCTTTTTCGTTTAGAAAAATACGCTCTACGTGTTTTGATGCTATGGCAGCGTATAAATAATAGCTTTGCCATAGAAAGTTGCCGTTTTGATGGAGAAATACCAGGACATGTGCCCAGGTGAGAGGGATCTCGTGGAGGACTTTTTTGACTAATCTTTTGGTATGTGACCAAACAGTGGAGAAGAAACATCAGATCAGATGGACTTTGAGAAGTTTGGCAGAAAGATAGCGTTGAAGTCAAAAGTATGTGACTTTAAATTTGGGGTCAGAGTTTCTCACTAAGGTTTTTTTTTTTTATTAATAATTCAAGTATCCCCGATTAACTGATTTTCCTACTGATAAGTTTTATTTGAAATACAATTTATACGGAGTCAAAAATTAATTTCTAAAATATTTATCTATTTGAAATTTGAAAATTCTTGCATTTCTTTGGATGAAAATGAAATAGAAGGAAATATAGAAGAAGGATTTTTTTTCTTCCAATTTCTATAGTTGAAAGGAAAAGAACATTAATCAACACTGTTTCTTTTGATAACAAAACAATTTAAAATATTAAATATATATAATAGTGAATGTTTAATAAGAATAATTTATAATAAAAATTGTAATAAATGTATAATAAGAATAATAGCACTGGATAACTATTAAAACACTTAAATGTTTTAAAAAGTTATTTTAAGATTCCTCGGGAGTCACTAGTGCTCAGGTTATCAATGAATAAAATGTTAATAAAGAAGTCTGGTGTTTAATTTAATAAAATTTATTTATTTTTAATTGATCCCGTCTAAAGATTATGGAGATGGTTAGATGGAGATGTGGTTTCTGTGTTTGACTGAACATAGACCTCACTCAGTCCTTAAGTATAAGAAACGTTAGTGCCGAGCCAGGGAAGAGATCTCGATGTTAGTTTTTCGACGCTCAAGTCAGTCACCGGAAAGATGGAAGAAAATGGAGCAACAATAAGTACATGCGTGAATAGTAAATTTTGACTTTTGATTTCACATGGACAGTTGATAATGGGTAAAAAGGAAAAAGGTTTCAAATATTCTCCCTTGAGTGAAATTCATGCAAAGATCTCATTTGAAGAATCAAAGTTTGCCAACATGGAAACTTCGGCAGCTAACTTGTCGGTTGACTTCATCATGGAGTGTGGTATGGAAATAGGTGATGACGTGGCTCTGGATGTGGTCATTTCATCTCAAGAGGTTGGTGCAGCTGATGCCAAGACTAATGGCATGGTGGCTCATAGGTCCTATGTGGTAGGCACGATGGAAGGTCAAGTTGATGTGGATCATGCAACTGATGTGGCTAACTTGCCACATGGGGCGTCGGAGTTTCCTCCCCTAGGAGGCTAGGACAAACTCAAGAAGTACCAAGGTCACCATTGTAGGGTGTGGTGGAGGAGACCCTGCCGGAACAACAACCTCCAGTAGCAAACAATCTAACGAAAGAATGAAACAAGACTGCGGGAAATGGAGGGGACAAGCAACCTCAGCAAAAGGAGTCTTGGGCTAATCTTTTCAAGGATAATTGGAAGACAAAGCTCGCTATGTCGTTGGACCAATATGAGGCTAAGGGAGAAAGGCTTACTTTCGACTATAATGACATAGATGGCGTTGAGGATGCATTGGGGTTCTGTCTTGTCGATTGCTTCATGGGCCGACACCCTGGGATAGATGACGTTAAAATTATTGGTGCTCGCTGGAAGATTAAGCGCACATATTTATTGCATAGAAATGGGTGGGTGGTCTACTGCCTTGACACCAAAGACGATCGTGAAAAAGTTTACAGGGAGGGTCATATTTTGTCTTTGGTATTCCTATTTTCTTGAAGATCATGCCACGGTGTTTTCTTTTTAATGAAGATTGTCGCTTTGTTCCTGCTTGGATTCAAATCCATGGGTTACCGTTAGATTGTTGAATGCAAAAGGTGTTAAGCATGATTGGATAAAAGGTTGGAAAACCGTTGTACACCGATAACTTGACGCGTACGAAAGACCGTTTGGAGTATGCTAGACTCTTGGTGGAAATTCCGGCCATTGGAGAGAGGGTGTATGAGGTTCTCATCACTTTGCCTACTGAAGTTCAAGTTGTCCTCCGTATCATTTATGAAAGCTTATCGGATTTCTGCGAAGTGTGTAAAAGATTGGGTCATCGTTTGGACACTTGTCGTCGAAGTGATAGCCCAGCGGAGCAGCAAGCAACTTAGTCAAGAGATAATGTGCAAAATGGTGCCAATGAGCAGCGACAATGGAGGCCACGGTCGCATTCAACAAGAGGACAGGGGAGAACAAAAATGAGGTATAACACTCATTCGAAGCAACAGTGGTGGTCGGCACAGTAAACACAGAATGTGGAAGTTACTGTTGAAGTTCAAGGTGTTGGAGTCCAAGGAATTGTTGACCAAGTTGGAGTCCAAGATGAGGTTGGCCATAATGTTGAAGTCCAAAATATTGAAGATGTTGGTGATCATATTGGAGACAATGATGTTGACCAAAAGGTTGAAGACGTATTTAATCATGTTGGAGACCAAGATGTTGAAGACGTAATTGATTTTGTTGGAGACAAAATTATTGACCAAAATGTTGGTGTGGAAGTAACACGGACTGTAGAGGAGGGGCAACCACCGTATGCAGAGGAGGGACAACCACCGTATGTTACACTTTCTACACATTCCAGCTTTGGAAGTTCGTCTTCTTCAGCTGAACAAAGTACTATGGTCCCAAGTGAAACGATCAATACCACTTCTAAGGCTTCAACATCATCCTTACCATCAACCACGTCTTCGAGTGCAAGTGGGATTGCCAGTCGTGATATAAGAGTGCCAAGGAGTGGGTGACAACTTCGGGCGCGAGCAACTCGTTGAGGTCATCAATAAAGATTGCCGTTTGGAATATTAGGAGCTTTCGCAAGCCCCTAAAACAAAGGGGAGTGCAACACCTTCTTAGGCATAAAAACATCCAAGTAATCGTTCTATTGAAGATAAAGCTGAAAGAGGAATCTCTAGCTCTAATTATGCAAAGACGTTTCGTAGGTATGAGTTGTGCTCATAATTTTAATATGTCTAACTATGGTCGTATTTTGCTTCTTTGGAATTTACAAAAGATAGATATGGGGGCTCTTAAGACAATAGATCAGTTCATTCATTGTCGAATCAAATGTAACATATCCAACCGGAGTTTCTTAGTGACGATTGTATATGGACTGCATTCGATTACAACTCGGATGTCACTATGGGAGACACTTGAGGAGCTTAGTGTAGCTATTTCTAAACCTTGTATGATAATGGGGGATTTCAACTCTATACTATTTATACATGACAAGCAAGGAGGCTCACTAGCCACCAATCATGAAATGAGATATTTCCAAAACTTTATGCAAACGTATGAACTAGTGGACCTTTGCTCCATTGGATGTCGGCTTACTTAGACAAATGGTACGATCTCCCCCAAATTGGATAGAGTTCTGGTTAATTCCTTTTGGTTAATGGTAGCTTTTGATGTGTATGCGGAGTTTGCATCTCCCGGATGCCTCTCGGATCACTCTTGTGGTATAGTATACACAATGGCGAAAGACTGACCTCTAAACCGACCTTTTAAATTCCTAAACATGTGGACACTTCATGAGGATTTTCAAAGGATTGTGAGAGACTCTTGGGCAGCCCCTGCCGAAGGGCATGCTCAATTCCTGCTCAAGTTAAAGTTGAACCAGTTAAAAGGGTCAATTGCGAGATTTGAACAAGGAAAAGTTTGGACACATCTCAGAGAAGGAAAGACGGGCAAATGCAGAATTAGAAAAGATGCAAAGAGATATTTTAGAGGGAGGGGCTGCCCCTATAGAGTATATATATGTTCGGAGGCGAGCACACTTATTGCGGAGGCGGAAAAATAATTTTACCAACAAAGGGCAAAGAATACTTAACTAAAGAGCTCCAACAAATGCACTAAATTCTTTCATGACGTGGTGAAGAGGAACAACAAGAGATAAGCTATTATTATACTCACCAAAAGGAATGGGGAGCAGACGTTAAGCATTGGGGAAATGACGGAGGAATTTATAAGCTTCTTTCATGACTTGCTTGACAAAACTGATACATGCAGCCCTATGGACAGCAGTAGTATCCCCGGAAGGAAGCTAAATGAAACCCAATCAGAAAGGTTGACAAGGTCGATGGGTGAGGAGGAGATCAAAGAAGCCATGCATGACATTGGATGTGACAAGGCACCGAATCCGAATGACTATGGGGTAAAATTTTTCACTTCATCATAGGATATAGTAGGTCAAGATTTTGTGGCAGCAGTTCAAGAGTTATTTCAAGAGGAGAAATGTCTTAAACAATGGAGTCATACATTGATCACCTTGGTGCCAAAGGCGGATCATGCCTCGGGGGTATCAGATTATCAACCTATGTCATGCTGCAATGTTTTCTATAAGGTAATAGCCAAAATCTTGGCAAGTTGATTAGCTTTGATTTTGGGTTTTTTGTTAGACCCAACTCAAGTGGCATTTGTCCTAGGAAGATCGATAGGAGATAACCTTAATTTAACCCAAGAACTCCTAAGGAATTATGCGTGGAAAAGAATATCACCGAGGTACATGATCAAGGTTGATTTAAAGAAGGCATTTGACACGGTGGATTAGGAATTTCTTATGGAGGCACTCGTTGGTTTGATTTTCTCTAACAATATTACGGATGGATTAGAGAATATATAACTACGACCTCTTATTCAATAATGGCGGCATATATGGATACTTTAGCTGACGGTGTGGTTTGAGGCAAGGTGATCCTTTATCTCCTCTCTTATTCGGTTTATGTATAGAAGTACTCTCAAGAAGGCTGCAAGTTGCTTGTTCGCTGCCCTCATTTCACCATCATCCTATGTGCAAAGATGTTGGCATCACTCACCTAGCTTACGCTGACGATTTGATGTTGTTTCCCCGGACGGATGAGACCTCCATCAAGATTTTAGTGGGTTGTTTGGAACAATTTGGATGTGAAGCGGGGTTGACGGCCAATCCATTAAATCTCACATATATATGTCTGGGGTTGATGTGGGGATGAAGGGTCAGCTTCTACAGATAACTGGATTTCAAGAAAGATCTTTTCCATTCCGGTATTTAGGTATTCCACTAGCCGCGGAGAAGTTGTGAATTGCCAACTATAACCCCCTACTTGAGGCTATTACAAAGAAAATAAACTCTTGGCCAAAACACACATTATCTTTCGCGGGGCGGCTTGAATTGGTGAAAATGGTGCTACAAGGTATGGAGTGCTATTGACTTTCTTTGCTTCCTATACCTGAAGGAGTTATTGAAAAAATTAAATCAATATGTTAAATGTTTGTATGGTCTACCAAGTTTCCTCCAATTGTGTGGGCTACTTTTTGTCTCACTAAATATGTTGGTGGCTATGACCTCCGAGATCTAAGTGCTTGGAATGAAGCTCCTTTAAGCAAAACCCTTTGGTAAATCCAATCAAAGACGGACTCACTTTGAGTAAGATGAGTCTATCATCACTATGTTAGAGGGACTGATTTTTGGCAATGGAAGACTAAGTCTTCCGATTCGCCACTTATCAAGAGACTTGTGCAAATTCAGAACAAGATTCAAGTAGCTATGAATAGAAATGAGGCAGCAAATATGAAGTTGATTGAATGACTTGGGTGAAGAAAAAAGGGGTAGCAAATGCCTATGATTTCTTTAAACCGGGAGGGGGTTCGATGCCTCGGGGATCCTTGATTTGGATGCCAAAAATCTTATCGAAACATCGATTCATTGTTTGGCTACTTGTACTTGGGAAGCTACGAATGACGGATAGGATGCTCAATGAACCGAACAAAGAATGTATGCTTTGCTGACAACAAGATGAGTCAAATGGGCATTTGTTCTTTGAATTCCCCATAACGTGTGAGCTATGGAGGAAGGTAAAAGCCTTGGTTGGAACTTCAACATGACTTCAGAACAGTAGTGGAGTTGCTGTAAGTTTTCGGACAACATTATAAAGGAGGCAATCGCAAAACAAAGGCTTGATACCTTGTCATTTCTAGCATGATTTATACTCTATGGTAAGCCCGTAATAGATGCAGGTATGAGGGGATGACTCCGGATATTGGGAGGATGTTTTGCAAGATTCAAATTCACGTTCATCGATTTTTGGACTTAGTTTGATTACATTGGGGTAATAGTGCTGGTTTCTTATTACACGTTTTCACCGTGTTTTTGCTGCAAAATTCAACGATTGAGTTGTCCGCGTGCTTCACTATATGATTCACCGTGTTTTTGTATTCTGCATTCACCGTGCAAGATTCCAATTCATGTGATGCATTTCTATTGAAGTGTGGATATATGTCCAAGTGTGGACATGCGTCCATGGGATGTCACTTAAAAGTGGATTGTGTGGACATCATAATGGGTGACATGTGCCCATATGATGCATGATTGTAGGGGTGGATTAAGAATTGTTAGGAGTTTACCTCACCTATAGAGGGTTGAACTCATAGATATTTTGTAAGCTTTGATGTGCTATTTTGAGAGTTTTTACCTCTCAAAGAAGATTTATATATACATGTACCTATTTTTAGTGAATAGTGAATAACACGTACCTCCGTCGATGCATAGACCCTCCTTTATAAAGTGTCTCGATGGACAACACGCACGCTCCCCAAGGCACAAGCACCCTTTCTCAAGTATCCCATGAAAAGATATGTTAAAAAAGTATCTCTGATACTATATCTTAACAAGACATGCAAATTTCTGATGAAACAGTGGAAACTTTCGTCGTACGATCTGCCTGTTAATCATGACTTGTGTTAACGACACTATCTCCCAGAAGGATATTAAGAGATATGTCAATGATCCCTCTGCTCGATCGAGCGGGGTAGCTGCTCGGCTGGGGACCCCTCCACTCGATCGACTTCGACCGCTCTTCCCTACCATAACTGGGTTCAGTAGACTATCTTCGCCCAACCGGACAAGTGCTCTGGTCTCGTTCCTCGATCAGTACTAAGCGCTTGAAGATCTGGCCGTAGCGTTCTGCTCGGAGAAGTCATCTGCTGATCGGACATTGTCTGCCGCGATCGGCAATTGTAGTTGACCTCCGCTCAGCCACTATGGGTGAGTTCGTTGACTCTCTAGCGTTGACCACCTTGACTTTAACCTCCACGTTAGAAGATAACTCCACTTATGATCTAAATTGAACAACCCCTTTACCACCGCATCATCAATCAATACAAATAAAAGTTAATTTATTAAATTAAATGGATCAGTTTGAATATAGATGTATTCGCTATGAATAAAATTTATAGACTAAGTGTTCATGAACCATACTTATGAATAATATTTACCAATAATATTTAAATCATATTTATCATTAAAATCTTCATTAATATGATAAATTATAAAATTACTTTCAAAATGAACAACAAATTAAATTTAAATCATCAAACTTAATAATTCAATTCAAGAAGTTTAAAACAATACAAATTTCAAGTAAGAAAGCAATTTGAATTGAAAATTCGATAATATCTAAATGAATCAAGCTCAAATCAAGTTTGAATTAAGCAACTTATAAAAAAGAAACTAAGCAAGTTTGAATAACTATTTCAACTATTTAATTCACTTTAGACTCGATTTAATATTATCTTATCAAATAAGCTTAAACAATACCTTTTACGAGATCATTTGTGAAAGAGGATTGTGATTGCGGCAATCTAAGTGGTACCCAAGTAATGAACTTATATCAATGGATAAAGGTTTTGACTCACTATTATGATAAATAACCTTTTCACTCAATACTTGATTTACCTTTCTTTATTTCACTATGAGGCTCGTGATAAAAAATACTTGACGTCAGCACGTTTTACATCAATTTATTAAAAAGAATTGCACATAAGCACAAATTTCTCTCTCCCTACTAAGTTTGCATACTCTAGGTGAATATCTTTGTATATAATGCACCACTAATTTTTTTTTTCACATTGTCACTGAGGCCGAGCAATCGGTTAAAATCAAATTGACCGAACCGATTAAACTGATAATCAAACAAATTGAACTTATTTTGAATTGATCGAATTAATTGAACTTTAAAAAAAATTGGACTGACTGAACTAATAAAATATCGGTTAATTTAATTTTTGACCAAAATAATTGAATTTTTTGACTCGGAATCAATTCCGATATCACCAATCGATTGGGAATGAATTTATTGCGAAGAAATCATGAAGGAACTAGCTTCCAATCATTGGGGAATGTCACGATGCTCGGCGAATAAAATGACACCAATCAAATTGGGCATCGGTTTAATTTATAATATCAGTTTAATGAGTTTAATTAATTTTAATTTTTAAAATTAAAACTGAACCGATTAAATTCATATAACTGATATTTTAAGAAAAAAATTAAATTCCTGTATTAACGGAAAAGAATCGATTTAATTAATTTATTTGATTTAATTAAACTTTTATTCATTCCTAATTATTAGGAACAAAAGAATAGTTTTTTGTCTTCTTTAAGTAATTTAGTGGACTAAAATTTATCTTTTCTTCCGCTTAAATTATATATATATACATACCTGTCTTCTCTTATCTCCGTGCAATATTTTTATTTAAATGCAGTGGCGCATGCCACCTACACGTTTTCAAACACGCAAACAATTCAATTAAAAAAAAAGGTCGTCACATGTGTCTTGATTGACCATTCCCCACCTGTGTGCTGTGCCATCCACCATTCATCATCCCCTGTACTGTAAACAAACAATCGCATTTGCTGCCAACAATTGGACACGAGATCACCATTCCAGGTCCAAACTTATTCTAACATTTGTTCCAACGGATTCGAATCCAGACACGATCAATCTGACAATTCATCGAATAGACTATTCTTCTTTTAACATTTAATAGTAACAATAATAATAGTTAAGAAATCCCGATAGTAGTCAAGTTAAAGAAATTATAGCATGTCCAACAACTCTTTAAGACGCCTTTAAAACGTGTGGACAACAAAGGGAAAAGCAAATTCCTTCGGTGCGTGAGCGACAACTGACCAGTTCGCGTTGCTTTCCTTCCTCTGCTGCTATCAAATAAAATTAGTTTAGACATGTGATTTCCACGTCCACATAATATAAGCTTCCACTCACGTCGACCGTCTCCAACGTAATAAAAGCGATATTTGCCACTGTCTGTCGTTCCAAAGTATGCAACAGCTATTAGCTAAAAATTTAATTATTTTGTTTTCAAAGAAACCTAATTCATCTTCGAATAAAAAATTAATTGGTTTTAGATAAAGCTGTGTAAACGGGTCATAATTAATACTCCACTAATAAGCAGCTGCGCCAGCCAGAGGTTGGAATATGCCTTATCTATGGTCGGTATCTCCTCTCACGCTACGCCCCGCGCTCGCCCCCCTTTGCTGTTTATAGCCAGCGCATTTTTAATACACTACGTGATCCGCCTGCGTCCAACGCCCTCCACGAGCAACATAACTAAAGGAGAGCGCCAACGGCTGCCCTCCTCCATTCGGCCATCGTTCCTTTTGCCCTAATCCTTTTTCTTCCCCTCCTCCTCCTCCTCCTCCTCGCTGCCTCCTTTTCTTTCCCGCTGCGGTCGAAGCCGTCTCGGCGTTCTAGACAGCGATCGAGCGAGGGATCGAGAGTTGCGACGATGCCGGCTTCCGAGGAGCAGGTTATGAACTACCGCGGAGGTTCCGTCCTCGGGAAGAAGACCATCCTCAAGAGCGACCACTTCCCCGGATGCCAGAACAGGAGCTTGAAACCCCAGATAGATGGAGCCCCAAATTATCGCCAGGTCGGTTGCTTCATCTTTGCTCTTGCTCCTCTCTATTCCTAACTGCGCCCCCTTCACGTCGGCTTCGCTCTTTCTTCTCTGATTGCCTGGCCTGCAGGTGTGTCTACAATTGACCGCCTCGCTTCGCACTTTTTCATGTTTATCTCTGCATCTACATCCAAATCATGATGCCTAAAGCAGCGATAAGAGTCATGAGAGGTTGGCGGTAGAGCCCCAACGGATTGTCATGGGCGGTTAACTGTCTGGCTGACTCGTGTTCATCATTCGCAACAAAGATGTCTATACTTAAACTTTTTTTTGTTTTCGATAGAAAAATCAAGCTCTTTGTTCGTTATATCCGCAATATTAAATTTGTCAAGATTGGTGGGGTACTTTGATGTTTAATCACGAGGCCGTCTATGCTGTTTTGTGCTCGTCATTCCGAACATGCTGTTTTCTTGAACTCCAATTTCTTTTCCACTGTCTTTTGACGATTTGAACATGTTTTCCTTAAATAACTGTAAACATGTTTGTGTTGACAATCACAGAACTTGCAGCTTATTATGAGTTCATATTTATTCCTTCTTTTGTCTAAATGCTCTAACCTTGTTCGCGGTAACAATTGAAATTGCATTAGTTACTTGACTGAGGAACTTGTTATATCTTAGACAGCGTGAGGACAGACTGATATCTTGCCACTTTTCACGTTTACTTTTTTTCTCATATAGCCGCTATTGACAAAAATAAGAATCTTGAATAATAATTTCAGACTTCTTGTCAGTAGTACCCAACTTGACATTAAGGTGGAGATTGCAGATTACTATCATGCCCTTGTTAACTTATCAAGTTTTATCATGTTTCAAATGTGAGCAATTGACTATAATGGTTAATAAACATTGACCACTGTTTGTGCAATATAAATGTTCCTATTAATATGTCCATAAAGAAACTTGTATAATGTTTTAACTTCTCGTTGGGCAATCAACTAGATTAAGAAAATAAATTTGGTTCCAAGCTTTGAAGACATCAAGTTTATGGAAATTATACATATGGCTAACCAGCTTCCTTCTATTGTAGTAATTTGAATCAAAATAAATATTAATTTACTTGGCTAATTAGAGGATATCTCAATTAGATGGTGCTATATATTCTTCAAAATATCTTCCATGGATACAAATAGTTTAAAAAGAGAATGACTTTTCTATCTATATCGTGTTTCTAGTCTAGCTTTAGATATGTTGAATGCTGAAAATCAATGTCTAATGCATGCAACGATGTCATGCTTCTCTATGCACACATTTTTTTTTCGCTGAATGCCTAATTGTACTAATGGAGTTTGTTACTAAATCTCTCACATGGTCCAATAACATCTGCATCATTATTCTATTCAGATTCTGCACATGTATGCCTTTTCTGGTACTCTTTTATTCTGATTAAGTGATTGTTACTTTTTTAGGCTGGTTCCTTGCATGTGCATGGAGTTGCAATACCTACAATAGATGGGATACAGAATGTGCTTGATCATATTGGGGCAAGAAAACAAACCAAGCAAAAAAGAGTACTTTGGCACAATCTCCGAGAAGAGCCTGTAAGATCCATCTGATCATTTAAGTGAATAAGGGTGAAATATGAAGAGAATTTACTGTAAATTTTTTTCAATGTAGGTCTCATTTTCTTAATGTTCTTCACTTGTTTAACCAGGTGATCTACATCAATAACCGTCCATTTGTTCTGCGAGATGTTGAGAACCCTTTCTCCAATCTTGAGTACACGGTCTGTAATAAAAAATGCATTGTGAAATAAACTTTGATATTTAGATCAATCTTTTTTTGTTGTTACTATATAATAACAATTATGGCAAGTTTTTCTGGGAGACCCTTCGTTGGTTTATAAGATGCTTTTTGATTATAATGGAGCTATCACTTTGAAGTTTGAACATGAATTATAATTATCTGATGAGTCCTCTGCACTAATCTTCTAGCAATGTTTCTTCTGAAATGTTGTCTAAACTACATCAAGCCAACTGAGCATGGTATATACCCTGATGGAACCATTGCTTGTTTGATGACATACTCCCTCTCCCTTCATCTTTTGCTCTAATTTTGTACAAATTAGAGATAGATTGCTAGAGGTTTTTTTAGAAACTGGAAACCAACCAAGAAAAAAGAACTTAATTTATGTTGCCTATTTTTTGGAAATACTAACAAGAAGATAGTTGCTAAACAAAGTGCTGTTCTGGATGAGATCATGATTTTCTAAATATCAGTGAAGTTCAGTTTCCTGTTTGTATTGTCTTCAAATCAGTTTTCATGAAATTCCAGGGAATCAACAGAGTGAGACTTGAGCAAATGGAATTTCGGCTCAAAGAAGACATTTTGGTGGAAGCTGCTAGGTATGCACTTAAATATGCAACCTTCAATTGCCTTGTGACAATGATTATATGAGTATTTTTTTTTTCTTGTTGGATATATTTTAAACAGGTATGGGAATAAAATCCTTGTTACTGATGAACTTCCAGATGGTCAGATGGTGGACCAATGGGAGCCAGTGATGCCTAACTCTATTAAAACACCTCTGGAGGTACCAAATTTGATATTTGACGTGGGGTCATATATGATCCATTCCTTAATGTTCTAAATTTTTTAGATGCTTAATATTCTTTTAGGTTTATGAGGAGCTACAGAAAGAAGGATATCTTGTTGATTATGAGCGTATTCCCATTACGGATGAAAAGTCCCCCAAAGAAGGAGATTTTGATGATTTGGTCAGTTACTATTTCAGCAAATTGGAAGTTACCAACTTCTTATTGCATGTCAAGCTATTCTCACTGTGGGCATATTCTACTGCTGCTATTGCTTAGACTATTCATGATCAAACTTTATTTCCCAAGCACAATGTTTTCTTATTAATGATTTTAATGAATATTTATATTTTTACGAAGCAAGGTTTAAAATATTGTTCCAAGCTAGGGTTTCGGTCCCCGACTGAAACGAGATAGTTTCATGTCATTTCAATAGTCGGTGTTAGTCGTATTGAGGAGGAGGAGGAGGAGGAGGAGTTTGTCCATATTCAGAATAAACTATGATGTCCCTTTGATACCATTTTCTATTTCCTTTGCTCAATGAAAGTCATTGAATATCCTACCTTTTGCCTAGAGGAGGAGAAAGCCTTCCACTGTCATGGTTCTGCCCAACATCAACATGGATGCTGAATTAGGTTGAGATTTTAATCCATGTTCAGAATCTACTGTGATGTCTCTTTGATCAGCTACCATTTTCTATTTTCTTGGCTCAATAAAAGCCACTGATTATCCTACCTTTTGCCTTGAGATACCCTGTCATTGGTAAAACTGAAAATATCTTGACACGCTTTGGCCCCAATATCAGCATGGACGTGGAATTAGGTTGAGATTTTAATCCATGTTTGGAACCTACTATGATGTCTCTTTGAGCAGCTACCATTTTCTATTTTCTTGGCTCAATAAAGGTCACTGATAAAGTTATCTTTTGCCTAGAGATACCCTGTCATTGGTAAAACTTAAAATATTTTGACACGCTAAGATTGGGTATCTACACCTGCAAATTTGTAAAATTGATTATCTATTCTGTGGTTTTTCTGAAGCTTCACCTACACAACCCTACTGAGGTATAATTCACCATATGCAGTGTTTCTGAATCTCTCAACGGGGATTATTTCAATCATAAAACATCACAAGCCTATTTTGTCACCATCAGTTTCTTCTGAACTTCAACATCCAAATTTAGTACTCTCTCGTCTTTTGATTCTGGTGATTCCATCAGACACTAGAACCAGGTGTTGTTTCATATTATCATCTAATTAATTATAATCAGTCCTGGCATCTTGTTGGATGTATGCTCAGCTTAGGTTGTAGATGAGTAGATGCAGAAGATTTTGATTTTTTCTCTAGATTAAGAAGGATGACATGGTTACGCTTAACTTTGCTGTTGCATACCTTGGAATTCCCCTCTTGTATGTATATATGAAATCATGATTGTCTAAGATTGCAAATGCAGCAGTTAGTAATTAATATTATCTAATAAGGCTGACAGATTTACTTTGGTTTTATTTAGACTTGTCCTTTATGTAGACTATGCATACATGTAGCTATTAAATTTTGAGTAAATCGTACAATTACTTTTATGTACATATTATAATGCATAAGCTACTTGGTGGAGGTGTTCTTTGTTGCTTCTCAAGAATGACATATCTTGAGTTTCATTCAATTGAAAATAGGATGGTATGGTATTTAGGCCAAAGAAAATCCCATTAAGGATCCTGTAAACTCTTACCATAGCTAGCATGCATTAACTTGAAATTAATGTGTAAGCTTTAAATATCTGTATCCTGCATAATTGAATGTTACATTTCTATTCCCTTATGTTCGTTAGGCAATATGTCTGAGGACCTGGTGGTAATAATGTGCACAAGGACTATATTTGTAGAGAGGGCTACCTAGGTTATGATTCTGCTTATGTCATCCTCCATCTCTGTCCTGTTCCCAGAATGGGAGATTCGCAGGTCGCATCGCTGCTTTTTACATCTCCCAAATGCATTGTTGCTAGTGTGTTCCACCATGTCGAATTTCCCGTAATTGGGAGATCTTCTGCTGTTGTCTTCCTCTCAGAAGCAGAGTTGCTGCTTCTAGATTGTAAGGAGGGGATCAGGGATTGCATAACACGCTTCCATGGTCATTAGTTTATGTCTGAACAGTCTCTCTGCTGAATCTTCCTTCTTGGAGTCATATCTCTCTGTTGATCTTTCTCATAAAGCTGAGTTCTGGCTGCTTGTAGCTCTTCGTCATGAATTGCAGTTTCAATCTCTTTTGTCTCCCTAAATCCTTTTAAATAAAGAAATATTTTCAGTCCTTGAGTCAAAACATATGCTTCTACATGTTGCTCTTTACTTCATTACTATATTTGGTGTTCTATTTGTGTCTCTTCGAATTTGGATTTCAAATAATTTGTATCAATGATTATTCTAGAATGAAATGCTTTTTTTTAATGAAAAAATATTTTAATTTCAATTTAATTTTGGAATTGAAAAGTACCTCTAGACTCTAGTACTTTTCATTCTTTTCATAACAGTCTATATGTTATGATATTAAAATTGTGAAAATAAATTATGTCAGTTTGGATTTGGAATGTACATATGAAATTCCACCGTGATGCAGGTACATAGTATGTCTCAAGTCAGTTTAGATACAGAAATACTTTTCAACTGTCAGATGGGGCGAGGACGAACAACGACTGGTATGGTGATAGCCACTTTGGTATATCTTAACCGAATTGGAGCATCAGGTGAACTTTTTTTTGGTTTTTGAAATAACTTAATCCACTTGATTGTAACCTGTCAGGCGATTGTAATGACCTTCATCATATTTTAATCTTGATAATTGAGAAGCTTTCCTGAAGGCTGAAGTCTCTCCATGTTGTTATTGATGTCCTTCCTTATATCTAGTATGAATTAGTGCTTCTTACCTCTGCATAGTTTTTTCTCTGTACTAGTTAATTTTGAATATTTACGCTACTCAAGAATTTGATCCTTTGTTTGTTCAACTCAAGTTTTTATACTTATATGTGTAATATAACTGATTTTCGACAATAGGTATTTCACGGTCTACTTCTATTGGAAAAATATTTGCTTCTGGTTCTGATGTCACTGACCATGGCCAGAGCTCTGAAGATGCAAAAAGAGGTGAATATGCTGTAATTAGAAGTCTAATTCGTGTTCTAGAGGTAAATTGCACCTTTCTTCAGTTGGTCTATTTATGTGATTTGTCCTCTCACGGAATCAATCTTATGAGATGTCTGTCTTCAATGCTTTAGGGTGGTGCAGAAGCCAAGAAACAAGTGGATAAAGTCATTGACATGTGTGATTCTATGCAGGTATAACTTGATTAATAATTGAAGATTGTTTGTCTTGTTCATATAGATTTAGGTGCTTTACTTTGGAACTTATTTCTGTGTTCGAACTCGGTGTTATTGAGTCAGGAATTATCATGTGAGTATAGATCTTTAACGATAATAATTGATTGATTGACTTTTTCAACAGAACCTAAGAGATGCAATTGCTACCTATGGGAATAAAATTTTTCGCCAGCCAGATGAAATGAAGCGGGAGGCATTACTTTCTTTTTTTGTTGAGTATTTGGAGCGCTACTACTTTCTCATCTGCTTTGCTGTGTTCATCCACACACAGAGAGCTGCTGTTCTTTCCATTTCATCTGATCAAATGAGTTTTTCCGAGTGGATGAAAGCTAGGCCTGAACTCTATAGTATACTTCGCAGGTTATCTATCAGAGATATATTGATATATTCATTACTTAAAACTTCCTGATCATTATTTACTTTCTTGGAAATTATAATCTAAATAATCTTTAAGAACTTAACCATTTTTATCTTTAAACAATCCATGTTTCTGCTAAATTTTGCATGTATTAACGTTATTTACATGTTTCATGTTAATGCAAACAAGATCTGCATTTGCTATTGAGTTCAAATTAAGTCTCCTGTCAGCTCAATTTAGATTTGATCTTCACATGTTCTACAACATCATGTAACCATTTCTTCATACATCATTTTTTACATCAAAAATCTCTTTCATTCTTATCTTTAATTCTTCAAGTAAAACATTATAGCATTGATTCAACTACTTCACACTTCTATATTACTAAAAAGTTAGTTGGGAAGTGGGATGAGTGGGATTAAGGACAAAATCAATGTTACTGCATATGAGTTATATTGCCAAGATTTATGCTTATTAAATCCATTATGTAATGACACTACATAAGGTAGTAATGAAGCACAGTATATGCACATGTGGCTGAATGAGCGTCTTTCTAAAACCAGAAGTTTGATAAATATTTCTGGTTAATTTGTACCAAAAAGGTCATCCAGCATACTATTCATAGTCATGATGGTTAGTAGGTTTATTTTATTTTATATACTTATCTTTATTACAAAAGGCAAGTTCTATCTGACATTTTCACGGTAAATTTTCTACAACCTTTTGACCACAGAATGATAATGCCTTAACAAGAATATATGGAACCTGTGAGTGTATATAACGACCTATAATAATTTATATGCTCCCTATGTTTTTCCATCCAATTCTTTGCTTATAGTATATTATACTTTCTTTTGATATTGTCAGGAGCAAGTTAGAAGCTTTGAAATACCCATCAACCTTGTCCTCTAATGGTCTTCATGTCATCTTGCATTATGCAAAGCTATTGAATTCTTGAACGTGCCTAACCATGTTGACTTGCTACTGTTGAAATGAGTTATTTCAAATCTTTTTATATATTGGCTATTTTGATATGGTTACTTTCTTTGCAGATTGCTAAGGAGAGATCCAATGGGTGCCCTTGGGTACTCAATTTCGAGGCCTTCTTTAAATAACATTGCTGTATCTACTGATGGTGGTCCTTACGAAATGGGTATGGTTGCTGCTATGAGGAATGGAGAAGTTCTGGGAAGTCAAACAGTCTTGAAAAGTGACCACTGCCCTGGGTGTCAGAATCTTAGTTTGCATGAAAGAGTGGATGGCGCACCTAATTTTCGTCAAGTTCCAGGGTTTCCAGTTTATGGTGTCGCAAACCCAACAGTCGATGGTATTCGAGCTGTGATTCAGCAAATTAGAAGTAATGGTGGATACTCTGTTTTCTGGCACAATATGAGAGAAGAACCTGTTATATATATTAATGGGAAACCCTTTGTGTTGCGTGAGGTGGAAAGGCCATACAAAAACATGCTTGAATACACGGTAATTTATTGTTCTATATGCTACATACAAAAACATGCTTGAATACAGGGTAATTTGTTGCTCCATATATACTGCAATTTCATGCTCTTTAAAGTTATCTGTCTTATAGCATGGAAATGTTTATGGATATGAATCTAACTTAAGATATACTAGAAATGTCTGATAAGACCATAAATTCAGTAGGTGTTTCCCTATTCTTTAAAAAGAAGTGCAAGCATTATCCCTTTACCAATTCCAATTTTATATTTAGTTTTTCCTATAATTCCAATTTATTACACATTTCTCCAGTCTTTTCTTCATCCCATTTTGTTTTTTTATAAATAAAATTGCCGATGCTAATCACTAGTCCTGAAAAAATAGGATAATGAGAGAGTTGAGACAATGAAATCACTTTGAGGACTAGTGATTAAGGACAAAAGTTATTCCCTGACAGGACTAGTGAAAGCACAAGCGCAAATAGTTGTGTTAAGCCTAGACAATGAAATCTACTACAATTTTTATATTTGGCTTTTCCTATAATACCAATTTATAATCTATTTCTTGATCTTTTTTCTTCAACTTGTTTTATTTCCTATGATGCTGATTACAAGTTTGGATGGAAAAGTTTTGACGGTGCGGTGCGTTAAGCCTAGACTGACAACGATAAAATTGTCTAAACCTATAAATATATGTGAATATTAATAGTGATATAGCTGAAACTTGAAGAAGGATAAGATTCATGTAGCTAACCCCGAATAATTGAGACGCTTGATGATCATAGTGATTTTATTTCTAGGCATATTTTTTTTCTCCTTTTGATCTCACCTACCATTGCATTTTGTTTCAGTTGAGGAATTGCTTCTAGGTAGTTGAATAGACAAGTGGATCTTACATTGCCTTCTCTTCACCTTTGTCACCTTTATTCCACAACTACACTGACTTATTTGTCCTTTAGAATTTGTTTAATTGAATCAGACTCTATATGCTAATATTTAATTGCTTCTAGTTTAATTGATTATCATCTTCAAACGGTGAGTATTGACCTTAATCTTGTAACTTTTGCATTGTAAATATATAACTTAACTAGATTGGGAGGATTGCAGAACCTCAACCTCAGTTATCTGTAATATTGGTGGACACAATATAATCAGTGTATTGCCACTTATATTTATCTCGACAATCTCATCTATCCAACATTCACAAATTGTCTGAAACTTATTTTGGGCTTAACTGACAATGTTCGAGGTTTTGTGACCTGAAATCATGGACTCCTCAATTCAAACATGAAAAGGATGATTTTTTTACCATAAGTACCTAAAGTGTTGTTTTGTCAGGGAATTGACTGTGAGAGAGTTGAGAGAATGGAAGCTCGATTAAAGGAGGATATTCTTCGGGAGGCAGAATGCTATGGAGGTGCAATAATGGTAATTCATGAGACAGATGATGGACAAATATTTGATGCGTGGGAACATATAGATGCTGAATCTATTCACACTCCATTAGAGGTCTTCAAATGTCTAGAATTTGAAGGTCCAATTCAATATGCACGTGTTCCTATTACTGATGGTAAAGCTCCTAAAAGTTCAGATTTTGACAGAATAGCATCAAATATTGCTTCAGCCCCCAAGGACACTTCTTTTGTGTTCAATTGCCAGGTATGCTTTCTTGTAATTGCTTGGATTTTCATTAGTAATCAAATCCTAATGGTGTTATTTTGCATAATTAATAACCATGTTTCCAACAGATGGGCCGTGGCCGGACAACTACAGGCACTGTGATTGCTTGCCTTGTCAAGCTTCGGATTGATCATGGAAAACCTATGAAGATGCAGAGGGATGACGGTTGCAATGAACAACTGGATGCTGATTGCTCTAGTGGTGAAGAAACCATTGGTGAAAATGGTTCACCAATTTCAACTTTTCTAAAATCTATGGATGGAAGTGAACCACACCACAAATTTGGCATCGATAACATCCTTCTACTAAGGAAGATAACAAGACTCTTTGACAATGGGATTGAATGTAGGGAAGCTTTGGACGCTATCATCGACAGATGTTCAGCTTTACAGAACATACGTCAAGCAGTTCTTCAATACAGAAAGGTGATCAATCAACAGCATGTGGAGCCAAGAGTAAAGAGGGTTGCTTTAAATCGAAGTGCTGAATATTTGGAACGGTACTTCAAATTAATTGCTTTCTCAGCATATCTTGGAAGTGAAGCTTTTGATGGTTTTTGTGGGCAAGGAATAACTAAAACTTTGTTCAAAACATGGTTGCACAAGAGGCCTGAGATCCAAACCATGAAATGGAGCATAAGATTACGCCCTGGACGATTTCTCCCTACCCCTGTAAAAGATTTCATCTAATAGTTAAATCAGATAATGCATGATTCTTGTGCACATGTATATCAATTGATTAAAATTTACTTCTCATTTGAATCCAGGAAGAACCAAAAGCACTGTTTGGGTCTATGCATGGTGATGTAGTGATGGATGCGATAGTCAAGTCACGCAATGGGTCTGTCTTGGGCAAAGGTTCCATACTGAAAATGTATTTTTTCCCTGGACAGAAAACCTCAAGTTGGAAGCAGTTTAAGGGCACACCTAACGTATATAAGGTATGTTAATTGCTGAATTTGTTAAATTGAGTAATTACTTTCTTTTACTCTGGCATAAACTGTTTTTATTTTAGCTAATAGGGGTTAACTGTAGTTGTTCTTTTTGGAAATATATGTTAGATTTTTCCAAGGAATGTTTGTTGAGGTGTTCTATAAGTTCAATATCATGAAATTATGACAATTCCTCATTTCTAAGTCATCGAGCTAATTCAAACATTTTTAGTTTGCAACTTGTTCAATTAACTGCCATTACTTGTTACCTTTAGTATGAGTGGGTTAGGCTGAATCGCTGAACTTGTCTTGGAATCCATTCTTTTTTCATCCTTGTAAGATTGTCTGTTACTTTGCTCTCATGTATTTTGTAAAGATTATGAACATGCAGTAGGATATTTTACTATCTCTTGACTCGTGTCATGGAGATGGAGAAGCGACTTATGGACTGCAGCTGCACTCTAAGCTCTTGAATTCTACCTATCAACCTCTCTAATTTTCTTTCTCACACCATTTGTATCTGCGCGATGGGGCTTGCTAATGCTCTGAATTAACAGCTGTGGTTGATTTGGTTCACAATAAACACCATTGTCGAGAGTCGAGACCATTATGGCTATGACTTACAAGAATAATGAGCCCTTTGTTTACGTGAGTGTCGGGCTTAGTGGATTGAAGTGCTCTAATTAAAGAATAGTTATTTGTAACACTATCTAATCTCCATTTGTTCTGTTCAATGTTTATTCATATTTGATGATCAAACTTCAGAGAACAGAGGAACAAGGTGGCTGAACTTGAAGGTTGTTAACCATATCTATTTTCTAATTTTTGTTGGATGAGCACTCTATGCTTAGCCTATCAAAAAAATTTATAGAAGAACTGATCTGATTGAGTTAGTTCTAGAATTTGTTTAGAATCCCAAAACTAATTGCATCTCTCTACATTTATGGAAAGGCTGATGAATGGTAGAATATTATTACTCATATTTTTAATACGAATTGATCTTTGAACTTTATATATTCTGTTCCATATGCATATCTCCCTATGATGTTGAGCAATCAGGGAGAACCATGGTTTTGAGTTTCGTTCATCAGCTGATACTTGGCAAGAGGAACAGTTCTGTGGAGAATTTAGCTCTCAAAACCTTGGTGAGAGGTTGCAATGGATGTTGAAGCGCTGAAAACAAATTAACTCACTTAGGAGCCTAGAGGAAGCTTTTGGCAGACGACTGATCCAATGAACTAGATGAACCCTATATGAGATAAAGAGGAAGTCTTTTTAGCTCTGGGACTAGAGCGTCTTTCTTTCTGATCATTGTCAACTGACACCATCTCATACTAATTAACACATGTTATGATGGTCAGCATAGGAACCCTATTATTCTGCCAACCAACCCAAATGGACATTGGTATAGGTATCTATAACCGTGAATAAATGTCCACAACGAACTCCCTAAAATCCTGCAACAATGGTAATATATATGATTTAGGATCCAGCATTTATCAGAAGCCTGGCTCTGGATTTGAAGCATTAGTCTGAAAAAAGCCTCTTTAGACATAAGTAGTTTAGTATGCTATCATAATTTCTTAAGTTTTCTTAAACTATGTCTATGACAATTGTTTGTACCTCGTTCAAAATCACCTCTTAACTAACAGTTGCACATGTATGCCAATTACTTAGGATATGTCTAAATGGATATAGTATACTGGTGGAATTTGTTGCTTGAATCATTCTCTATATATTTACTATTTTAACATTACTATGCAATCTTTCAGGTAGATGCTTATCCTGTGTACAGTATGGCAACTCCAACAGTTGATGGTGCGAGAGAAGTTCTGTCATACTTAGGTGCTAAAGATCTTTCTGCAACAACTCGTTCCCAAAAGGTCATCATTATAGATCTGAGAGAGGAAGCTGTTGTATATATCAATGGTTCACCCTTTGTTCTTAGGGAACTTGATCGCCCTGTTGATACACTAAAACATGTCGGAATTTCTGGTTCATTGGTTAGTAGTGCAATTATGGCTATAGTGCTTATGCTGTCATGCACCATGTCTGCATTGTAATTATGCTTCTCGTGCAGGTGGAACACATGGAGGCAAGGATGAAAGAAGATATATTTACTGAGGTGAAACAGTCTGGTGGTCAGATGCTTCTTCATCGAGAAGACTATAACCCAGCTTCGAAAAGGACAAGTGTGATTGGTTATTGGGAAACCATTTCATTAGAATATGTTAAAACCCCTGCAGAAGTGTTTGCAGCACTGATAGATGAAGGCTACAGAATTGAATATAAAAGGATCCCTCTTACAAGTGAAAGAGAAGCATTAGCTGTGGATGTTGATGCCATGCAATATTGTAAAGACGAGTGTGTATTAAGTGATATGCGGCTTGCTTGTGAAATTTTATTTTATTTTCTTTTTGTGTTCTGCTGACTAGTTGGAGTTCATCTCTGCAGATTTGCTAGGTATTACCTTTTCATTTCACATACTGGATATGGAGGGGTTTCATATGCAATGGCTATCACATGTCTCGGGCTTAGTGCTGACAAGAAATTTGCTACAGAACAGACAGTTGAGACACATTTTGTATCAACTTCACCCATTGGCACCTTGCATTTTCAGCCATATGGCGTAGATGCATTAAAACAGGGTGACTACCGTGACATTTTAAGCCTTACTAGAGTTTTGGTCCATGGACCACAAAGCAAGCATGAAGTTGACAATATCATCAATAGGTATCTGCCTAAACTCTTGGCAATTTCCAAAATGTGTTTTTTGGGAACTTGACATTGGAGAACTCAGTGTTAAAACAATCTGAACACTTTTCCCTGAGCTTCTCAAGATTCATGAGGTTCTTCATGCTTTCGTTGGTTGCTATGAGCTCTGCGTGAACTTCAAAGTTTGAGTTCCTTTTGTGTGACTACTACTTTGGTTTTTAAAAGCTGGCAAAGGATGATATGAACATCTTTTGTTCAACTTAGCACAAGTACTAAATTTTTCAGCCACAAAAATTTTCCAAATAGTAGAGCTAGAGGAGATGGGGGCAGATGAGCATTCTGAGTAGATATGTCTCCTGTGCCACATGAATGTTGTGTTAAGGATGATCTTCTAGATAGTCATGGACTGAGTAACCGACATGCTTGGCATCATGGTTTTGAAAGTCCTAGCTTGAGCTACATAAGCAAATTTTGAAGGTTACCTCGTAGCTACTGCCTTTGATATATGCACCCTATATATGCGAAATTAATACTTTATTTGCTTCACTTAAACTAATTTAAGCTGTACTAAAATAACTTAAAATCTTAGGCTAGTTTATTAGTAGTTTGTGATTTGTGTGTTAAACTAATAGTTTTTGCAAGTAATACATGCTTTGGATACTAATATAAAACTTTATTTTAATGTTGATTGTATATACCTTTGTATAATGCTCTCGCTTATTGTATTTGTGCTATGCAGTGGATCAAATGCATAGTGCTTGCATATTATATATTAAATCATGTTTGACATGCTCAATTTTCCATAAAAGGTACATTTGGGCTTCTTGTCTTATCTGTCGATATGAACTCCATTGTTCCGCTATCAAACTCCTCCATTTTCACGAGAACCTCTAGATAATAATTGAGTGGTTAAGTTCTACCTATTGTGGGGGTCATATGGTAGAATGGACATGGTAGATGCACTCAACATCGTCATGTAAATTATGTGGGCATGGAGGTGCCTCCCAAGATTTGAGTTAGGTTCTAACTTTGGATGAATGGTGTAAAGAACCATAATTATGAGGAGCTTGTCAAAATGGTTTTACATAACTATATCATTTGAGATGATCGAGAGGATATCTCAGAGATTAATAGTAATTGCCTAGAAATAGATTTTTTTTACATGCATATTCATATTAAGCTAATACCAGAAATAGATTGCACTGCAAGATGAATAAGATGTCGTGATCAAATTTTTGGTGCACACTGAAACATCTGATGGAAAATTGCAAAATGGATGTGATAATTTGGTTGCCTTTTTAGGAAGTAACTAAGTGACCTGTGACCATATAATTGGCAAATCTGTGGCATTAGTGGTGTGAAGGGTAAATGAATACTAGCTCCACCTATTCCAGCGAATATAAAATATACGCAGTGCTCATACACATTAGACACTCTCCAAACTATGGGTGTTCCTGTCTTTCTTCCTTTCATTCTGCGTTTATATCTCTCTCTCTTTTTTTAATGTATAGTGTGTTACTTTGGCTTTGTGTTAGGTGTGCTGGTGCTGGGCATCTGCGAGATGACATATTGCATTATAAGAGAGAACTTGATGAGTGCCCGAGTGATGATGATGAGCATAGATCCTACCTCATGGATATGGGGATTAAAGCTTTGAGGTTAGTCTTTTTCCCTAAAAAAAATCTTGCTTGTTTTTGGTGTCAATATTTTCTGTTTAGTCAGTATACCTTCACATATCAATTGGACAACTCTTCCTAGACTAGGTCATGAATTGGAATGTGAAATGTGGTAATTATGTAGATGAGATATATCACACGAATTTTCAAAATCAAGCCTGTTCTCATTGTTTTCCTGAAGTGACTATGGCCTCAGGATATATGAGAATAAACTTCCATATAGCTAGACATTTCACAGCTGTGGATGATATATATTAACATGAATTTTCAGAATCAAGCCTGTTCTCATTGTTTTCCTGAAGTGACTATAGCCTCAGGATATATGAGATTAAACTTCCATATAAAATTAAAGATACATATTACTTTAACTAGACATTTCACAGCTGTTAATTGGTTGAATGATACTGGTTAATTGAGATATGAATTTAAATATGCAATTTTGTTACTTATCTGAAGCCTTTTATTTGACATTAAGATAGAATTTGTTCGCTAAATCTTCTCGATTATATTAAAGTAGAGAACTAAAAAGAAGTCTAGTTCTAGTTACTAGTTTATGTCGATGCTGATTGATAATTGAACCATTATTGACAACATGTGGTATGCTTCCTTGTACTTCGATTTCACTTAAAATCATGTGGCATTCTCTTGCCTTTTCATAAAGGCAACCAACTTCCTTAGGCACAAGGACGAATGCCTTTTCCAAATTGGATGATTTGACAAGATTTCTGCCTCCGCCTCTGCATGCATACACATGGACATTGTGCATCAACACAATTTAGCATCACAATACAATGAGATGATGTTGCATAGACTTAAAAGTTTATATTGATGACAAAATATCGAAACAAAATTAATGCAATGTCCTATGGCATGTTAAAATCGTACTGTCACACTGCAACCACTATTTGTGGACAACTCTAGAACTTGTCCAAGCAATGACTTTCTTGTTCATTGCTTTCATTTTGTATGGCGAACAGTGTCCAATGTTGCATCCATTTCAAATTAGTCATTACTTTCCCAGCCAAAATTACTTCCTGGTTTTACTTGACGGTTCCTTCAACTGATATTTAGGCCTAAACTCATTGCCCTGGCAACAGCTTAACGTTTTCACATTCCTAAATAATGGCCTACTGCAGCAAAATAAGTAAACCTACAATATGGTGGGAATTGCTTTCAATGAAATACACCATGATTAAGATAGCAGTCTTGGTTACCAACCTAAATGTTTGTTTGACAACTCAGAGTTTTATCTCCTCCATGTGAGGAACTTTATAAGCTTGGACGAATTAACTACTATATACTTATCTAAAGCACATTGGGCTGGTTGGGTTTGCAAGTTAATAGGTTTAGGTCAATTCTCTCATTTAAGTGAGTCATCACAATTGATATTAGATATAATCTAATTCAATGCATGCTAAAGCACTAGAAAGGATTGCATGTGCCAATGGACCCCACATGTAGATGATTAGCGAGAATTTTGGCTATAAGTTGAGCGTTTAGGTTTGTCAAGATTAGTGGGGGAGATTGTAGCACCCCCAATTTAGTCCCACATGATGAGTTGTGGATTGATAGAGGAGCTTTATAAGCTTAAGATGAATTAACTATCATTACTTGACAAGATGATTGGTTAGCTTTCTCATCTAAATGGGCCCCCATCAACTATCAGTGAAATGAAAAACTGCTGAAAGCCTGCACTATCAACTATCAGTGAAATTTAAAACTGATATGCAATGACCTTTCAAATGCCCAAAAAACAGATCTGAACTATGAATTTGCAATGATCCTTCATGTGACCAAACTGCTCAATTTTTGGAATGAAGAGCTTGTATCATTGCAGCTCTTCTTGGAATTTTTAGGTTGAACTTATGTTCCATATCCTTATTTTTTTATTGTATGGTTAGCCTTGAATTTTTTTTGTATCTCCACTCGAGCCTAGAGGACGTCCAACAATCACAATTCCGTCAGGTTAGGTTGCCAGTTATAGTTTCTCGCTCATTGCTGGAAGCAGTGTTCTCTAACTCACTTATCACGACATTGGCCCTGCAAGGAACTCATTAGTTCATGCTGTCAGCAATTCTTAACAAAGCAAGGCCATCAGAGCAAGACACATCTTGATGTTAGGGATGATTATTTTTGGAATCATCTACTGAAGTGAATTGCGCCATCCCTAGTATAGAAAGGTTTTAAGTGATCAATGGTTAGTTAACTAGTTTTTCAAATGGAGATTTGGAGCCCCTATCCTTAATAACTGGTGGTGAAAAAACTTACTGATTGCAAATCTGTATGAATAAAGAGAACATAAAAGTTTATTCCCTTTAAATGAATTAGGTTAATAAATAACACCATGACACTTGGAAATTGTAGTCGGACAAGAATAAGATGTGAAATGAAAGTTTCTAAAAAGCAATGTGTATGGCCAGAGTGAGACAATAGAAAAACCTTTTAGAAAAAGGACTGGCTCAGGATTTTAATTGACTTGGAAAAAATTCTAAGAAAACTTCTAGACAGTTACTATGATGGATTCGGCATTTTGGCACCAGTATAGCAGTACTGATACCTTTTATCATGAGAATCAAAAATATATCTCAGTTTTATTTACATGTGATCCCTATATTTGTTAGTTAATCTCTGGATGTCGTTTGATAGGTCAGATGGTTGACTTTTAATTGCCCTATTAATCATTGATATTTTGTTGTTTAGACAAGTGTAGCTAGCATGAGTTATTAGGAAATTGATATGTTTCTACACTGGCTATATTCTACAATTGTTTCCAACAAAGAATTTATCATCTTCTAGAATGACTGTTGTCTTGACACTTTGTTTCTTTCTTCTTCCAGGCGATATTTTTTTCTTATCACTTTCAGGTCTTATCTTTACTGCACTTCTCCCACCGAAGCAAGCTTTTCGACATGGATGGAGATGAGACCTGAGCTCAGACATCTTTGTGACAACCTGAAACTGGAGTAGTACTGTCCAAAGGAAGTTCAATGTAAAGCACCTTTAGTCATTTAATCAATAACCAAGAAAGTTGAGAAGGATAAAAGAAAGAGGGGGATCCATGTAAAGGATTAGATTAGTAAAATCTTCCCTGTCTAAAGCTATGAGTGTACAGTTGTCCTGTAAAATGCACCTTGATCTAGGATTTCCTTGTGTACTTCTCATTGCTAATAAAAAACGTGAAAGCCATTTCCACCAAGCCTATCTGCATATGCCGATGAATGGTTTCAGAGTATTTGGAGTTTCTTGGGTTGTTAATTAAAATCCAGGAATTGTTTAAACTTTTTACGTTTCTCATAGTAAAAACTTGTCCTCGAGCTATTACCTTATTTTGTTTTTTCTTCCGTTTTTGGGAAAAGCTAGTTTTTCATACGGAGCTCCAATACTGAATTACAGAACGTGTAGACGTAAGGCTTTGAGAAACAGGCAAAGAAAGCCATTAGAGACTGCGACACAGCTGCAAAACACCCTAATGTGAAGTACCCCAAACAGGTTCAAGGGTCGAATGGCAGGGTGATGATGCTATAGCCAGCGGGACTGGAAGCAGCACCGCGATGGTTTAAATGCTTAATTTATACCGAATTAATAATTTATTTGACTTGAAACAGACATTGCAACATTTTTCACGGCCGAGCATACACGTGCATGATAGGTCACGACAGGATCCCGCGGCCGAGCATACATTTGCTATTTCAACAAGATACCTTGATAACATGGTTGAACTCTTGTATCAAATTCTTCCAACCAGAGTATTCCAAAGAGACTGTTAAGACTGATACCTATAACACAATAGCATTTACTGGTAACATGGGAGTCTTGTTTTTCAGCATTCTCTTGGTTTTTGAAGCATTACCACTCTTTGTTGTTGAAGCATTAAGAGATGCGCAATGTTCATCTCTTCTTGAAGCAAACTCCCCCAAAATCTGCTGCACCTCACCCACCACTCCGAGCCTACTAAACCACCTGGCCAAGACTAGAGATGCTTCTTCAGCAACCAGAATGCCATTGTGCTCCAGTTCTATCAGAAAGGAGAGTGCTGCATTCAAGTCATTCTCCCTTTCATAAGCACCCAGCATCAAGGCAATGCATCGGTCATTGGGTTCAAGGCCTGCAAGCCTCATGTTCTCCAATACAGTGCGCGCTTTTACACTCTGCCCAGCAATGCAGTAGGCACTTATGAGTAGAGCACAGTGCCTACTGTCAGGAACTATTCCAGCAAACTGTATTGAGTCGAAAACCTTTTGAGCTCCACCAGCATTGCCTTTATTGGAATAAGCTCTAAGTAGTGCCTTGTAAACTTCTTTTCGTGGATAGATTTCTTGTTCCTCCAGTTCTTTCATTAAAGCTTCTGCACTCTCAAGCATGTCAGCCCTGATATAAGCCATTATCATCGAGCCATAAGCTCGTTTGTCAACAGGTACACCAAGTAGTTCGATCTCTTCAAATGCTTCCTTGGCATGATCAAAATGTCCAGCCTTGCTGTACATGTGAATAAGGACTGTAAGTGTGACCTGATCATAAGGGAACCCTCTTCGCTTCATGGCACGAAATGATCTTTCAGCATTTTCTAAGAGATTCTGCTTAGCATATAGGCCGATCAATTTGGTATAATCACGTACATTGGCTTCAAAAGAATTTTCCAGCAGTGCATATTCCATTACCTAACTTGAGGCATATGTCAGATTAAGAGATACTTGATGGTAAGTTCTTATCATACAATTCTAAGATGAAGGATGCATGCCCTAAGTGCAACTTGAGGCAGTAAAAGTTAGAAAGTAGATAGAGAGGAGAACCAGATAAGAAGCAGGAGAGGAGAGATCCAAGAAAGGGAATATTTTAATTCAGAAACTTACTATAACGAGAACACCAAATACTATGATCATACAATATCTTTGAAACTAAAATTAAAGGAATAACAATATAATAAGAATATTTCTTTACGCACTTGACTTGTTCATCATCAATGTCGTGTTTGTTACAACTCTCAACTCTTTGAAGTTGGTTACATAAATTTTATCCCTCAATTGAATTCTATACAAATTGTAAGGTTACATGCCTATGCCACTAATAAATTCAAATCAATTTATTATTTTATCCATAGTTTTATTTAGTCTCCTCTACCACTTACATTCCCACTCTAATCGATTTAACTTGTCTAAGAACACAGGCTAGCAGTCATTACCACATGAAAGGAAAATGGTTGATAAGCCATCACATTGGTAAGAAACATCAAATGATCAGCAGCATATGCCAAGTTCAGTCGAATATTATTGAACAAAAGAGAGGAGAAATTACACATGATATGTGAAATAGCTGGAAACAGGAAGGTAAAGAACTGACCTCAAAAAGTATATGATGCTCCATCCTTTCGATCTCTTTCAAAACTGACAGCCAATCAGTCCGTTTAGGTTTCATGGCTTTTACCCAAGCAGCCAAGAGGAGGGATAAATTGTCTGTCTCTGCAGAAAAACAGATAATGCGCTTCAAAAGGGCCTTGCAGCGGTTTGACATCTTTAAAGGAAGTTGGGAAATAGCCTTCTTCTGTGCTTCTGTTATATTAGATCCTATATTAGTCCATATAAGCTTCGATTCTTTCTTGCAGCAGTTATCAGATTCACCATCTTGACCAATTGCTGTAGACTGGAGCGAACACTTTGACACTTGCAAATTCATTCGATACTCCAGGACATCCAGATTAAAGAAATGTTTAAATGGAAGTTCAGAAAATTTTATGTTGTTGGATATAGAAATTATGAAACTAGGAAGATGGATATTAGAAGGCAAAATTGGAGAAAGGCAGGGCATTATGCTGGGAAGGAATTTAGTTGATGAATGAAATAGCTCTGCACCAGTTTAAGCATAATACATTGAAGGTGCACTTTTTAGTTCTCGATAAGCAAGTCTGTGATAGTAACAAACTATGCAGTTCACTCTTCTAAAATACTCGGACCTGCAAATAAAATCAACACTTTATTTCTCATGATTCCATTCTGTTTTTTTTTTTGTAAAGATTGTCAGTTCTATATTGAAAAGAACAAATCAGAAAAGTTATCATTTCTCATATCACAACCTTAGCAGGAATTATATTAGACAATCCACTATGAAATGTGCATTTTAGGATATTGTATAAATAATGAAGCTAGAGAAATGCAGAAACATGTGAGCAAACATAATCATTACTTGATGAAAACATCATAACTTCAGCATGATAATATAAATGGCAAATAGATCATGCATACAGATGGAATCATATCATTTGAGACTAAGCGTTATAAAATGCACGTTCATGCTTTTTAAGTATTGTTCCACTTCTATCGGTAGGTTATGAGCTCATTCTTGGACTATAATACGAATATCCTAAAGAAATAATTGAAGCTTCAAAATTCAAATGACATATCAAATGGAAACATAAGGCTCAAATGGCTACATGTTGATTTGAAAATAAGAACGCTGCATCGATCAATGAAAAATAAATATTATTCGTATTCACATCTAGACCTATAAAAATATTATTTTTGCTGATATTTATAGGCTCTTTCATATTCATTCTTCCTTCAAGATTGAATAGATGTTTAGGTATTTGCTTATTGGAAGAGGAAGAAGGTTGAACAGATGAAACAGTAGGAAGGGACAACGGAATCACAGAACTCGCCCAATAATTCTCTTTCTGGAGATGCAAGAATTGAGTATGGTTGCTCTCTATTGGGCAAGAAAGATGATATGGCTACAGAAGAATCAGAACCGCCACAGGAGAAGCATAATGGGGAACTTAACTCACCCATGTTCATCATGATGCTATTAACTGGGGAAATATGACAAACTGCTTGGAAACTTCATCAACAGAATTATATTCTCTAACTTGTTTGATTTACTGAGATAGAGGAGAGTCGGTTGCAGAACCTCAAGCAAGCTGCAAACGCTGGAACATTCTAAGTCTCATACAACAGGCTCAGGAACTGGTACAAAGCTGCCATGAAAAAAAAAAATAGTAAAGAAGAACCGCCTCGCCCGCGCTACCATGCCCAGATTCTTCTCGATCGACACTCGCGCGTATGCCGCCGCCCTTATTCCCCGTGTCTCTTGCCTCTCTCAGGTTTGAGCCGAAGGGAGGGACATGGTCGGCAGCTTCGCCGGGATCTCTGTAGCGGCGTCGCGCAGCGGGCGTCTAGGAAGCAGTCTTCCGTTGTTGGACGGCGAGGAGCTGCAACACGCCACAGCTGCCGGAGTATCCGGTTGGTGGCCGGAGTTAGAGAGGAGGAGGGGCACCAGCGGACGGAAAGAACCGCTTCTCTAGGGTAGGATATGTTGTAATGTTGGTCACATTATATATATAATTCCTAAAACTTCTCGATATACAAAATTGAGAAATGATATAGGCAGCGAATTCGCATAGCGAATTTTCTCCACGACTGATGTGGCGGCGTGCGTGGTTAAACCCACGTCAGCAAAAAAAGAAAAAAAAAAAAAGAAATCTCACTCGCTGCCTTCCTCTCTCCTTTTCCTATCTCTTTTTCTTCCCCTGCCATATTTCTCCTTCTCCCATCTTTCCTCCCGTAGCTAACTTCCTCTTCGCTCTTCTCCTCCCCTGACCTATCGCTCCTTCTCCTTCTCCTCCCCTGCCCCTCCCGTCTCTGACTTCCTCTTTCGCTCTATTGTATCACCTGCAAAAAGAAGCCCACCTGCGAGGCTCAAGTTTTTCGAAGCTTCGATGGTTGAAGACGGACGGAACTAGTTCGCTCCTTGGAGGTGTTCACAACTTCACTGGTCACTGACGAGGTGAGAGAGGGAAGAAGAAGGGAGAGTGAAGAAGAAATTAGGGCAAAGAAATTTCGGGCTTCGATTCCTTGGAAGGGAGAGGGAAGAAGAAGGAGGCATGGCTGAGTTAGGGTTGGGTCTACCCGAAATGGAGGGCTTCGATTCCTTCACTGGGTTAGCTCGCTGACGGGAGGAGCACTCGCTGACGGGAGGAGCCACGAGAGAGGGAAGAAGAACGTGAAGGAGGAGAAGGAAAGATAGGGCAGGGGAGGAGAATAGAGGGGAGGAAAAAGTTAAAGAGGAAGCAAGCGATGATCTTCTTCGCATTTTTTTGCTGACGTGGGCTTAACCACGCACGCCGCCACATCAGTCGCGGAGAATTCGCTGCCTATATCATTTCTCTACAAAATTAGCCCTTCCTAATAGTCCCTTATCAAAATCTGAGAGTTTAGGTAAAATAGAGCCGTTATAAAATTAAATCGTAAATTATAATATTTTACATCATACATTAAACCATTTTAAAAAGAAATCTATATATTCTTTTTAATTAATCATTAAATATTTTAATATAAATTCTAATATAAATATATATATATATAACATTTTAATTTATATAATTATAATCTATTCATATATAATTTTAAAATTTTAAACAACTAAATACTTATCATAAAAATATAACATAAATATAAATTCAAGTCTAAAGCTTAAGTCCAGAGATAAATAAAACACAAGATAACAAATTAATATAAATCATTTATAAATAAGTGCAAATCTAAAATCATCCCCAAATAATATCGTTTTGTTCAAAATGACTCTCTTTTATTAACGACATAAATTTGATAAAATTATCTCAAAAATTATATTTTTATTAGTTTAAATATAATTTTATAATTTTGATATAATATTACAAATCAACTCACGATTTTACTAACATTGATCACACTTAAGATCGGGCGATCAAGTCTTGTGTAGTATGAGAGAGCAACTATATATATATATATATATATAACTCTCCGTGCAAATGGGGTTGGGCATAGGCCTGACC
>JBBMJZ010396351.1:0-13884 GCA_037833815.1 Zingiber zerumbet
TCTAACTAGATCCTGGGCCGATCGGATCCAAAGCCTTTCAGTATTTAGGAAATTCTAAGTTGAGTCCGCGTCATCCAGAACAAGGTCCCCTTCGTTACTCAGGACCATCACAGTTAACTACTTTGTCCGAGTAATATAGACAATCAGATCCTCGCCAACGGCCAATTTTGCCCAACTAAGGGGCTTTAAAGTGATTGAAGGTGTCTTCCATGAAGATTTGAAGGCGTCTTAAATAGCTTGAAAGTGTCTTCCACCAGAAAGGCACGAGAGCGCCTCCATCAGCTCCATTTTGCTTTTCCGCCGCTCCACTCGTTTGGGTAATTTCGGACAATAGAAATAGGACTCACCCAAACTCATTTTTCGGCTTTCTCCTCGGGTAACCTTCCTCACCGGCTTCTCATTCCTCGGACTGCCGCGCGCGTCATTCTCGTCCGCCGGTATACTCTTTCACAGTAACTCGTTCCTCGGATGCACCGAGCCCGTCGACTCCCTTCCCACGCCATCCTTTTTGCCAACTGTGTTTTCCGCTCGACTTCTTGTGTTTCTAAACTCCTGCACACTTAGACACAAGAATCAAATACACAGAACCTAATTTAACTTGGTTGACCATATTAAAATTATCACGGGATGCTAACAAAATATAATAATTGTGAGTCTATTTTAGGAAAGATGTGAAAACCATGTCATTTTTTGAAAACGCTTTGGTCACCAATAAAGAATGTTTTTATATACAGACGCATGTAGACAAGATTATGCAACTATATACGTCTATAGTTATGATTCATTCCACTGTTCATTGCTTTCAAATAGATTACTTATTTGAATATTGGAGTGTCGGAACTTCTTCTGTAGTCCAGTTGTTAATGCTCATTTTGACACGCTCATTTTGAGTAACTTTTTTAAACGAGGAATATACACTTAGTCAGCGTCAGACACTTACCCAAAAAGTTATTTTCTCTGCTTTTAAATAGGATCACGGAGTCTTTTTATTTACTTTGACAGGTAATTCAACGTGACTTTTAATTTTAGTGAGATTAGACATAAACTCTGTTCATCGATTTTCAGGCATGTGGATCACGAGTAGGTGAACATAGGAGGGCAAAAAAAATGAATAATTTGTTGGAGTCGATGTGGAATCCAACAGAAGGTGCTCCCCCCAAAAGGCTTCCAAGTGGTTGGCGATGGATCTCATCTAAATCTCTCACCCCTTTCTTTCGTGGGCTTTGTAATTTGTATATCCGCAGGATCTTCTCCTGATCCAGTGTCTAACCACCACCGCCACGTGGCGTATGTTAGTTGATGCTGGGCCTACCAAACATCCGAGTCTGCAAACGCCCTCCCACGCTTGATGGCCTAAAACCAACGGCGGGGTGATCTGGCTGTGGGCTACGGGTATTGACGACGTCATCTCGCGCTCCCTTTCTTTTTTTCTCTCACGTTTTTTCATTATTTTCATGGAAAATCCGAGCTTATCTCAATCACGGCCCGGATAATCGTCTCTGTCCTGGCCTAAAACTGATGCAAGCAAGCGCAGTCATCAATCGTTTTCAATTAGTGCTCCATCGTGAAAACCTCCCTTCTCAGCCACGTGAATTGGGCATTTGCTTACATGCACTTAATTATCAACTAATCTCATTGATCAAAGGTCATAAATAATAAATTCAGCTAATTTTATTAACTAATTCTAGAGATGATCAATCTAATTCTACTATCAACTATAAGAATAAATAAAAAGTACATATGACAGACAATCCAATAGCCACCGCGAATATTTAAATGACAACATAAATAACATGCCGTAATACTATAATCCCGAGGACAATAATCAAAAGCAAGAAAGCACCTTAACTAGCTTCATAATTAAGAGGAGAAATATCAAATTTTGAAGGACATATTTCTTCGGGGAAAAAAATATCCTTCTTATTTTAATATAATTTACGGGACAATTATAAACTAAATCCATAATTTATTTCCATTCATATAACATAAGAAATACCTATGACTTTTTACTAAAAGAAACGACCACGTTTCTTTATTTATTCAAAAGAGCACCCTAGTTTTAAAATTATCAAAACGAGCATTAAAAATAGTGTCATTCCTTTTGTACCCTTCCCGCCAACCTCCTAAATCTCCCCTCTCTCGCCGTTTTCCAATGTATCCCTCTCTCAAGGATTAAAAAGGCCTGACATGCCCTCAGGGGCGTAGCGCAAATAGTGGGCGCACGACATCTCCGACGTAATTGCCAGAGGTTAATTCTAAAAAACTGACGACTTGGGGTTTACCCCACCATGTGCCTATGACCTGTGTACCTGTATGTACCTCCCCCCATATCCGTGAGGCCGACACTAAGGGGCTGCTAAGGTAGCGCATCTACCTTATTTTTTTTAAAAAGGGTCTGATATGTGAACATATTAGATTCATCGTTGGGCCTAATACGATCTCATATCAACCCACGGTAGGTCTAATATGTTCCCATATCAGGCCTATTCTGGCCCTGATATGGTTCAATATCAAGTTCAACTCGGGCATGATATTTTCCATATTAGACCTAAAATATCAGGCAACCTAATTATATTTATTATATCATGTATGTTGGGCTTGATATATTTAATATCGGCCCAGTATAAGTTTAATATTTTTCCATATTAAGTGCATGCATTGAAAAATAACGTATGATTTAGGAGGTTGACTAATACTATTTTTAATTTTTAATGTTCGTTTTAATAGTTTTATAATTAGGATGTTCAATACTTAAGATAAACACGATCATCATTGTTACCGTAATTAAGCGAACAATCCTACGCACGGACTCATGTTTCACAACAACGAGAGGAATCACGTCTAGTGCGAAACACGTAGGTCAGCGAGCCGGTCAGAGTCCCCATCGCAGCTTCAATTCTTAATCGAATTCTCAGTGCGCCACCAGCCGACCACTCGGCCTCCCTTCCAGCCTCCTCCAGAATAATTCCCCCAGATCTATATCTGTTTGGCTAATTCCACCTAATTTCTCTGCACGCAAAGTCAGTGATTTGGCAGGTTACTCGTTCTTGGATTGATTGATACCCAGACGAGATCTGTGTGTACATGCATGTTCTTCCTTCCCGTCTTATTGCTTATTGTTTCTTATAGCATGCATGTGAGACTGCTTGATTGATCCAGTCTCTGCTCTCTCTGCGCCCTTACCATTTCTCTATTGGTAGCGGTTGATGCTGTCGACTACCGAATACACATTATAGATTTGATAAAGCTGCACAAATCAGAGCATGTTTGATTCCGCTCCTCCTTCCACGACAACAAGAAGCTGCGATCTTTAACTTCCTCGTGTTCATCGCCTCGCCGGTTAAGGTTTCTCGAATTTTGCTGAGGGATCGAGTGATGGAGGAGAGCGGCGGATTGATTGCAGAACAAGTAGTAGCGGCGGCGGCGAGGACGCGGGCGGCGGTGAAGCAGCTTCACTTCGGCGTGGGCGAGGAGATGAAGCTGGCGGCGGTGGCGGAGATTAGGAAGGTGGTGGCCGGGGATGCACAAGAGAAGCGGCGGATGGCGGCGCTAGGAGTCATCCCGCCGATGGTGGCAATGGCGGCGGAGTTGAAGGATGAGCATCGCCGGAGGCTGGTGGTCGAAACGCTTGAGCAGTTAGCTCACGGCACATTCAAGTGAGTAGAATCCGATCCTTATTAAATTTTCCTTAGATTTTTTGTTGTTCTATGATATAATCGAATCATGTTGCAAGATTCTCCGAGAAAAATTTCTGTGTTCGAGTTTCTATCTTATTGAGCAAGCTGCTCTGTTCAACGTTGACCAATGTCAATTGCTCTTGTTGACTTGTTGAAATGCAATCTCGCCGAACTTGGTCGTTGACCGGGATAAGAATTCAGTACCGAAGTTTGGCGAGCAACGATTTTTGACTGAATTCGTTTGTTCTTTTGTTTTCTCAGGAACAAGGCACTCATCGTGGAGGCAGGATTGCTGGTCAAACTGGGACGGCCCAAGGTCAACTCCTCTGAGCTCGAAAAGAACCAATGTTTGGCTCCCCTGCTCTCGTCCCTCTCCTCCCTCGCGAAGACCGAATTCCCAATTGACGCGAGGCAAATGCTGCCTTTTCTAATCCAAATCCTCGACTCTAATGAAACTACAGAGCAATCCAAGCTCGCTTGCGTAGCCGCGCTCTACAACCTCTCCACGAAGCTGGAGAACATCAAAGCCATCGTTTCCAGCGGCGCCGTTCACGAACTCCTCAAGTTATCCCAGAACCGAGTCATTGGCGGCGGCGGTGGCGCGGAGGGCGCTTTGTCGACTCTGAGCAACTTAATGTTGAGCGAAACAGGCAAGAGAGCCATCGCGGACGACCCGATCGCCGTAGAAGCTCTAATGGAGACGATGGCGCGGGAGGACGAGCCCAAGTGCCAAGAGCTCGCGGCATACTTGTTGATGGTGGTGGCTCACCGGAGCAACGAGCAGAGGAGGCGGATGGCGGAGCTGGGGATAGTGCAACTGGCCCTGGAGGTGGCGTTGTTGGGGTCTCCCCTGGCGCAGAAGAGGGCGCTTAAGATGCTGCAGTGGTTCAAGAACGAGGGAAGGGAGCGGATCCGAGGGCATTCCGGGCCACAGCCGGAGGAGTTACTGACTTCGGGGGACTCGTCGACTTGCCAGCGACAGCTGAGGGAGTGCAAGAAGGCGGTGAGGAGGATGGTGAAGCAGAGTCTGGACAGGAATATGGAGGTGATCACGAGGAGAGCTCATGCGCCGGAGGGCTTCTCTCGTTTGAAGACTCTGGCGGCCACTTCCAGTTCCAAGAGCTTGCCTTGCTGAACATTAATTGGCCCAATAACATTTGTGTGTTCTTGGGCTGGCACGACAAATTCCTGCCTTCACCTACTCCTCCTGCTGACATGAATTGGCAGAGCAGAAGAAGTGGCGATGATTGGCGACAAGTCCATTATTAATCTTCGCCCACTTGCCAACACTCTCGATGACGTCCTTTTGTTCCTATGCCTCTTCTCCTTGTTCCTGTTCCTATCTGATCTCAC
This sequence comes from Zingiber zerumbet, assembly GCA_037833815.1. Lineage (NCBI taxonomy): Eukaryota > Viridiplantae > Streptophyta > Magnoliopsida > Zingiberales > Zingiberaceae > Zingiber > Zingiber zerumbet. The sequence goes on from JBBMJZ010396351.1 coordinate 5,031, forward strand.
TCTGGAGCAGCAGCACTGCAGCAGCTGGTAGGGAAGGACTCTCAGTATGCGATCCAGCAATGCGTTGACACAGGCAGAAATAAGTAGCCGAAACAGATAGAAAGAGCTGGTGCTGCATCATTTTCAAGACGCCCTTCTTGAAGCTCTTAACTTCAACTACTTCTTAGATTACAAGTGTGGCTAATTCAGTGCCTTGCATGGCAGGTTGCGAGTCTCTGTCACGCAAGAATATGCAAACTAGGTTAGTATAGAAGCGATAATATCATTATGGGATCATTGGTGGGAGAAGAGATTTAGAAACAAGTTGCATTATTGTATACACATGGTGTGTTCAGTATAGAATGTGACAGGAGATCATTGCACAGTATCAGTAAGACATCTCTTGGAATCGATTGCTGCCTAATTTCCCTCCTCTGCGTCCTTTACATCTGTTCTGAAGAACGCATTCTTTAATTTATAGTTTCTTCCTCATCACGGCGCTGATTTATTTAATTTTCCCCTTTAATTAGTTCATTTATCGCAATTGTGACGTCAAAATTTCGCAAATTACGCCATGATCGACAAAAGTAGCTGCCGAATCCACCGCCCGATTCCAATTTTCTCCCTCTTAGAGCTTTCTCATGGCGAAATGGAGCATTATAAATATAAATCTCACCTTATTCACCGCAACCACTGCATTCCTACTCTGCTCCCATGGGGAACAGAGCTCCTTCGACCTTTCTCCTCTGGTTCGGAACTGTCCTTGTCCTCTCCCTTCTGCTCTCCGCCGCTGCGTCTCTTCACCACCACCACCACCACCCCGACGGCGCCAATGGCCTCGCCGCCGCCATGACGGCGAGAGGGCGGAGGACGCGTACCACCGGCTTGAGCTGCAACCTGTTCCAGGGGAGCTGGGTCTACGACGAGTCGTACCCGGCCTACGACTCCTCCACCTGTCCCTTCATCGACCCCGAGTTCGACTGCCAGCGCTACGGCCGCCCCGACAAGGACTACCTCAAGTACCGGTGGAGCCCTGACTTCTGCAGCCTCCCAAGGTTCGTTCACCATTGTGCTCGTCGTCGATTGAACTTGTCTCTGACTACAATTATCCGATTGATTCAGGTTCAACGGGTTGGATTTTTTGACGAAACACAGAGGGAAGAAGATCATGTTCGTGGGGGACTCTCTGAGCCAGAACCAGTGGCTCTCCCTGGCTTGCATGCTCCATGCCGCCGCGCCCGACGCCAAGACGAGCTTCAGAAACTCAGCCCCTCTCTCTACCATCACGTTTCAGGTGATCTCTTCTCCATGATTTTTTTTATCAAAGACAGTACGTTCCCTGCCCGCATGGACAAGCTAATGATGGGCGACAGCGAAGCTTGTCGTTCCAGTGCCCTTCTGCTTGTTCTTACCTGCCTAGTTGCTTTCGTCCCCCCACCGATCGTGAACTTTGCTTCATGTTTACTCTCTCACTGAATCTACTCTTGCGATCTGCAATAAGTTAAAGACCTTAATTCGTAGCCAACAGAGCACATTAAATGTATACGAACGAGACTAACATGCAGGAATATGGAGTGTCGGTCATGCGCTACCACACCACCTACCTGGTCGACGTCGTCAAGGAACCCGTCGGCCGCGTCCTCAAGCTCGAGTCGATCCAATCCGGCTCGGCTTGGACGGCAGCGGACGTGCTCATCTTCAACACCTGGCACTGGTGGACTCACAAAGGGAAGAGCCAGCCGTGGGACTACATCGAATACGGTGGGAAGATGTACAAAGACATGGACCGGCTGGAGGCCTTCGGCAAGGGTCTGACCACCTGGGCCAGATGGGTCGACTCCAACGTCAATCCTGCCACGACCAGAGTCTTCTTCCAGGGCATCTCTCCTACCCATTACCAGTAAGTCCTGCAACAATTGATCGAGGAATTCCTGGACGAGTTCAATTATTCTGTAATCGATCGATTGGCTGATGATCAGGGCGAAAGAATGGGGCGGCGCCGGCTCAAAGGATTGCGATAAGCAGACGCAGCCGGTGAGCGGATCGTCGTACCCGGGCGGTCCGGAGCCGGCGCAGTCCGTGGTGAAGAGTGTGCTGAGTGAAATGTCGAAGCCGGTGTTCTTGCTCGACGTAACTCTGCTCTCGCAGCTTCGGAAGGACGGGCACCCGTCGGCGTACAGCGGAGACCATGAAGGGGTCGACTGCAGCCACTGGTGCCTCGCCGGCGTTCCGGACACCTGGAATCAGATCCTGTATGCAGCTCTGGCGTGACGGTGGCTGCGTGCAGGACTGTGCTTGCTTTCACAATTCAGTAATTAATAGGCTGCTCGATCGAATTGTGTAAAGAAAGAAGCCATCATTCTTCATCAGCTATCAGGATTTGATAGCAAATTGCGGTTTTCGTTGTTTGTCGTGCATACGATTCTGGGATTTGGTTGTATTCTAAGAAGAAGAAGAAGAAGAAAGACTGATTTGGTATGCTGTTTGTGGTAAAATAGAATTATGGATGGCAAATTTTATGATTTTCGTTAGTTTTGGACTAATTGGGCCGACGACTTATTGTGCGAGAAATTAGGTCATGGGCTGATTTGTTGATAAATGGGCCTATGGAACCAGTCCTAATCGTGTATTTGATGCTCGTGCCGATCGGTGAACTGCGGTGCTCGATCGCGGCGGCGGCGGAGGATATTTCGCTCTTGTTTGATCACGGTGGACGGCGGTGACAGACCATCTTTTGGCAAAAGTTCTTCCAGTGAGTGATCCAGTCGGTGGTGTGCCTCCTGGGTGGGAAGGTATGGCTTCGACGTGCCGGCCATCGGAAGACGATCCGATGGGCGGAGAGGACGATGAAATTCCGCCCGGGTGGGAGATGAAGGATGGGGGCTCAGACCGTGATCCTCCTGGAGGGGATTGCGTGTCTACGAGGGTTGGCGGAGACGAAGATGCACTGCCCGTGTTGAAAGCACGAGGAAGGCGTTCGATGGTTGAGCCAGATGGCGATGATCCTCCACCGGGATGGGAGGCTGTGGCCCGAGCGAGTGCCCCTGACGAATATTCTACGCCAGGATGGAATTCGCTGGGTAGGTGCTCGATGATTGGCCAAGTTCAAGATGCCGCCGCGCCGCATTTGAAGCCGACGCCAAAACATTCCGGATGCTGCTCAGGAGATGATGTTCGGCCTGGGCGGAGGGAGACGAAGGAGATGAACGACGAAGACGAAGATGTGCCACCTGGATGGGAGCTGAAGGAAAGGAACTCGATAAGTGGGGAAGACGAAGATGTCCCGCCTGGATGGGAGCCGAAAGAAAGGGATTTGATGAGCGACCCAGACGAGGATGTTCCACCTGGATGGGCACCGAAAGCAAGGGACTCGATGGATGCCACAGACGAGGATGTTCCACCTGGATGGGCACCGAAGGAAAGGGACACGGTGAGTGGTGCCGCAGTCGCAGAAGCTCCGCATCATCCAATGTGCTACCCAGACGACGATATTCCATTCGGGCGGGGGCCCAAGGAAAAGGATCCAGTGACTGGCCCTGACGAAGATCCCCCTGGGTGGGAATCGGTGGAGAGGAACCCAGTCAGTGGGAGAGATGGAGATGCTCCTCTTGGGTGTAAGCCGAAGGAAATGGATTTTGTGAAAATCTCGTCCGAAGAAGCTCCACCCTTGTCTGAAGTCGCCGCGGAACCTCAACCTCCACCTGTGCAATCTCCAGGTCGGTTTTCTTTTCCATTCATTTAGAGTGAATTCGAAGCGTGTTCCAATATCACTTTTTATTTCTCAGTTCAATTAAAGCTGGAAACCATAATCTGCTTGTTGGAGTAGACAACAATGATAATAGTTTGCTTATATGCTCCGCATATAGTTTGAAATACAGCGAAGAATCCATTTTTCCATTTTTCTCTTCCTTAATTTAAGTCCTATTAGTGCGTGGGTTCTGTGATAAGGTCAAATTTGATCATGCTGTCTGAGAATTATAGTGCTGCAGAAAATCATGGAATTGCCAACGAAAGTATTGGAACTCTAGGGCACCACCCTACTTATTCCTCTTTTAAGTGGACTCCAATTCAATTGGCTAGAAAATAAGAGATGTATTGGATATTATTTTCAGGCAATTGACATCTTCCTTAGGGGAGAGCAATTCATGAGCATATCATGATTAATTAACTTAATCTTGAAGTTAATATATTTTGGCAATTCATCATGTGGTTAGAGGAATTGTTGAAAGTATCTAATGTCAGTGCTCAAAGTCTCCTAGAAAATGTTTGGTTCAATCATCTCTTTTTCAGCTAGCTGTCTAACTGCCAATAATTAATTATCGAGTGAATTTAAATCAACATACATGTAGCATCAGCTTTAGTGGATACTTTTTGCGCATTAACTTGTTATTATATTCACTTCAATTTTTGCTTAATGAGTTTTGATGGATCTTGAAACTTGTTGGTTTCTAAACTTTATTATGATTACAGATTTACCATAGAAAAAATTGCTTTATGGTAACTGTTAGCCTTATGTTTTTATTTATGATATTGTTCATCAACATCATAAGCTGATGGTTATTAGGATAAAAAATGATTTCATGGAAATTGTTCACTTTTCAAATATGTTTTCATTCCTGATAACATCTGGATTTTTAATATTCAATCCAGAAATGGGTCAAATGGTATGCGGAAATTGTCGGCAATTGCTTTCTTATGCTCGAGGTGCAATTTATGTTCAATGTGCTTGCTGTCAGACAATTAATCTTGTGCTGGAAGGTATAAAACTTGCTTTTGCAATTTGAATTCAGTTGATTTAGGCATTTGCTATAGGTTCAGTGTTTATTTATTGCATCGACTCAATATTTGCTCCTACCTAGAACTTGAATGATGACATCGGTTGTATCATATGGAGGATTATTTTAATGAAAATTTACAACTAGACTTATTAACTGAAACTGTATTATCTGTAGCTCATCAGGTTGGCAATGTGAAGTGTGGCAAATGTTCTGTCCTATTGATGTACCCATATGGAGCTCCATCAGTAAGATGTTCTTGTTGCTGTTGTGTGACTAAGATTGGAGTAAGTAAACCCTCAACTCAAATAACATAAACATGATGATCCTTTACATTCTAATGGAACACTTGCTAACTACAAACTTCTATCCTCTGTGACCCAGTTATTCATATCTTCTAAATGAATCTTTGTGATGGGGTACCCCATAAGACAATCAAATAAAAGCATCTGATTAGCACTTATGGCATTTTGCATCTCTGAGTAAAGGACAATATTAATCTTTTGCAGGAGGACAATATTAGGCCGCCGGTTTCTGTGCAGCAAGGCCGACTACAGTAGGCTTTGTACTCTGAACTGATATTGTGAAGTATGATTGCACCAAGTTGTCTTCTTATGGTTTGAACCAATCTCCTGGCTCTGCAAAACCAAGATAAAGAAATTTGAATTCTCGTTCAGGAAGAACTATGGTTCTGAAGAGAAAAAGAAAGTATGAAAAAGACTCAAAACATGGTGCCTACTCGGGCATGTGTAGTTTTGGGAAGATGAATCGAAGTTGAGATTAGATGTTGTCAAAGAGATGATCCCTTCTTTCCAGTGAATGAAGCCATATGGGATCAGCCTCAAAGGGTATGAAACATGCATTCTACTCATTGCAAGGTACGAGATCTCTCGGATTTGATAGTTGCCCAAAATTGTATGCCTGATCAATCACTAACAAGCAGGCTATTTGATCGGCTGAAGCAATGATCTCAATGAACGATATTAACTCATGAGGTTTCATGAAGCCTAGATGGCAACTGTTTAACAGTCCTGAATATTAGTGTTTAGATGAAATGCATGCCAAGACATTCAAGTTTGTAATTCTACTTGGCATTCCCCTTTTCTGTAGAGTTTCCAGAAATTAATTAACAAGAAAATTTTCAGTTCCCTCTGCCTTCCCCCTTTATTTGTTTCAATCTACTCATTTTTGCAGGTTACTTTGTTTTTTAGGAGAATTACATGTTAAAAATCAACACGTTGAAGAGAATGGTATAGTTTTGAATGTTCCTGCTACATGAGACGCTGAGCGTGCCAACGTAGCTACATCGTAGTCCACTGCAGAAATGTCTGGCTCGCCTATTTTCCACATTTTTTTAATATCAAAATCAATCTCTCTGCCACTTAAATAAACTATTTTCAAAAGGAAAAAAAAACTTAATTGTGATCATAATTCAAGTCGGTTGGTTTTTTTTTTCTTCTAGCTTCATACTATTTATACATCATCACTGATTCCCTGCTCAATCCGTTACAGGCATGAAGGGTTCTGGCGCTGTCACGGTTGCTTCGACGGTGATCACCGCCGCAGCCTCCTACTCCACCGCCTCCCTCTCCGACGCCAAACCCCACGCTCCAAGTTGCCAGGTAATTTGGTGTTACGTACTGTACTCCGTCAAATAAACACTAATCCGCACATATTGATTTGTCCGGAGCAGGAGCTGGCGTCGTGGCAACAACAGCAGCATGAGCGACGACGGCCGCCGTCAGCGTCTACTGAAGAAAGATTCCCTCCAAGGTTTGACGGGTTGCGCTTCGTTGAGACGCTTGTCACAGCGCATCGATGAGGACGACGACGATGAAGGGCATGGCTTCATCGCTGTGCTGCTAACCGTGTGTAAATATTTGCTATTGATTATGAATGATTGGCACAACGACTGTGATCTTTTGTCTGTATAATTATTGACCAGTTAATCAGTTATGGCTGATATTTCATTTTACAGATTTGTATTCCTTAGAACTGAAAGGCAGTTGGCGTGCAGTGATGAACTTGCTAAATTTAGAATTTCTTGATTAGTATTTTAGTACTGTGATGCAATGTGCTGGGAACAGATTTTGCTTGTTCCACTTTGTGTGGTTGATCTTCAGCTGCCTCTGAGATGCTTTGTTGCACATTCACCCCAGCCAACAAAAGAAAAACACCACCTCTCAGTAGTTCACATAACATGTCAGGAAGTTTTCAGCAATAAAGAAATAGAACACATTACTAAGTGGTGGAGTTCTAGTTTATGTGCAATCAGAGACGTATTCCTTGCATGAACTTTGTTTTTATAGTTTGGCCAAAGGTCAACCAACTTTCACAGCCTTTTTGCAGCAGTAAGTATTATGATAGTGATCCGATGACTGTTGAGTTAGTGGAGAACAGGCACTCAAGCAGTATTCCTCTAAGTAGCTGACTCAGTGCAGTTGACTTCCAACTAAACTAATGGATTTGCAGGTCAATCATGGCTAATGGACCATGTGAAAAGTTTGCACTTGCCAACCATAAAAGACACCTTGGTTGGTCCCTTGTTGAGAAGAGCAACCATGGCGTTTAGACTCCAAGCCTACTTCACTATCCTTGTGCTAATTCTCCTCTTTGAGACATCTTCATGTATGAGGCCTTTGATTCAAAGTCCTGAAGGTGGAACTCAACATCCCTACATGATGAGCAAGGTACAGTGAGATTAGAGCATTGTAGGAGGATATTAACTCCTTTAATTTGTTCTATAGATTATTTGTCCAACTCCAAGTTATGCATGTTTCCCATTCGCATGTTTTCTGATTCAAATACTCTTGTTGCTTCTTCTTTCTCAGTATGTGCACATGAGAAGGGCTTTGCAAGAGTTCATCCTAGATTATGAGAATGGAGGACCAAACCCTAAACATGACAGAAAGAAAGGCAAGCCAGGTGGAAAGGGTCCCTAGCTTTGAGATAAATGCACAGCAGCTGATTTCTGCACCTTCACAAGAACTGATAGCAGCAAGGTCTATAAAGGCTTTTCTTTTTCATTTTTTTCCCCCCTTTCTTGGAGGTGATAGCAACAAGTATTCGGAAATCAAGTGTCAAAAGTGATGAAGTTAATAATCCATCATCCTTAAATCTGCTCTCTAAAGGTAGGAAGAAGCAATTAATACTTGTTGGGGTATTAAAAGATCTTTGAAAGAAATTATTCAGAAGAACAACTAAGAGAATCAGAGTTTAAATTTTTTTTATCAGAAAAAGAAAGGAAAAACAAAATAGACAGTGAAGGGTAAAATATATTTCTCCCTTGTATATTTTTGCTACTTGCTAACAAAAATAACCGTCCATTCCAACTCCAACTTAAAATCAAGCACTCTTTGCATGTTCACAACTAAAAGATGAAAGTAAGAGTGCTAATTCCAGTTAGTATATGTCATACACAAATCGTGCATGATCGATCCCATCGTCAAATTTGTTTGTCTAACTACATTGGTTAAATACACACAAATCTACTCATATAATTGAGTCTGATGATGTGAAAAATATGATTGATACGGCATGTAGTGGACGACCCCGGAGAAAGGGAGGCCAATAATTAAGGTAACATCGCAGTCAAGAGTCGGTCAAGAGTATATATCTTATTAAGCCACTATCCCCTGAATAGGGCACAGTCTTTTCTCTTAGCACGACTTCTAATATACTCTTGGTCGGTTCCAACATCGGTCGACCTCTCCGGGGTACCATCTTCCACCATCCTCCCCCGTTTTACTTGAAGGTTTAGAGACCGCGGTGTGTTCTCCAACCTCAGGTCAAAGTCTTCTCCCCATCAACGTCAACATGCTCACCCTCATCACCAATTCTCCCCTACAGCTACAAGTCCAGCATACCGTCTTCCACTGTCCTCCCCCGTCAGCATGCTCACTCTCATCAGCAATTGGGCAATTGAAACTAGTAGGAGGCCTCTTGATGGGCTGGCCCAGTTATATTATTAGAGGAAGGCTCCTTATAGGGCAAAAATTATTTTGTCAGTGAGAAAAACGCTATATGGCCCATGCAGGTCTCGAACCTGCGACCTTCGCGTTATTAGCACGACGCTCTAACCAACTGAGCTAATAGGCCGT
>JBBMJZ010396362.1:0-13881 GCA_037833815.1 Zingiber zerumbet
GTTAGGCTTTTTATAGGAAAGATGTATGTTACATAATTACAAAAATACCCTTATAAATATATTACATATTCTAACAACATCATTGAACCATTATTGTAGGAATAAGTATGTGCAGAAATGACTATTATTCTCTTCAAGTACAAGCAGAATTGGAATAGATTTATTGGCAACATTCCTTTCATGATATTTCTCGTAAAGCAATATCTGCCTTCCAAAAAGCTTATCTTATAAACATCAGGCTTGTTCAAAATGAGTTGGTGACAGAATCCTGGACCAAAATTTGGAATCTAACTCCGAGCCGAGATCTTCAAATTAAAATTCTTGACTTATGAATCTAACAGACTGGTTTTTCTTTCACTAGCGATAAATAGTCATTGAAGGTTGAAAAACTGAAGGAATTTACATGGTGAAATAGATCATGCTCCGAAATAGAGAGGAGACAGAGATAGAGTTAGAATTGTTGGTCATCACAAGTCCCAACATTTCCATCAATCTCAGTTGGATATCCAATACGTCTCGCTCTAAGATTGAGCCTGTTGTTTTTACCTTGGAAATTTCAACCTTATATTCTAACTCTGAGAGAGCACTTGTAGGAAAAGAATGATAACTCTTTACTGTCACATGTCCACTTCGTTCTTATGATGTATGATCTCTTGGGCCTTCCTAGGTGTGGGGTACCTTCCTGATTTGTTCTAACGTACCATTCTTTCAGCATAAGAGGTATTGGCCAAGGTTCAAAATTTCAAGCAGTGCCAAAGTTTTGGTCTTTAACAGGAATGATATTGCTTCGGTATCATGCCAATGTTTCGATGCATGGTGTCGGTGATGGATTAGAGGTTGAAGGAGGAAGGAGATGAAACATAGGAAGGAGCATTGTTTGTGCCAAGTCATATGGAGTTTTGATAATTTACTGGAACGATATGTTTTCGATTGTTTCGTTTGCCACAGTGTAAGATTTCAAACTTTATGGTCTTGGCTATTGATCATGATCCATCCCTCTGGTGAGTTTCAACTATACGACCAACTACTTCCTCTCAATCTTGAAAGCTGTCTTCCCATTATCACTATAGGCCTTATTGGAATCTGGTGATGGCAATTTTAATAGAGATTGGAGGGAAGTTCATATACCGGGTCTAGCTAGTAAGCAATTCAGAGAAATGGAGTGGCTACTAAAAAACGGAACCCTCCTTGAATTGACTATTTTGACTTCATAAAAGATTGGGTAGTTTGCTTCCTGCCTGATGTTCAGAAAGAGTAAATAGCTTTCTGTTGCTGCGGTAGGAATATCCTATCGGTCCTTGCACCAGATGAGACATGCAGGAAACTTGCATGTGTTGTTATGGCCAAGTTTTCCTTCAATACCTTCATCCCTTTTGCTGTGGCTCGGTGCCATCCCCAAAGACAAGACTTTCACTGGTTTTTCCTAGTGAGTGAATTCTAGATTGAATGAACTTGCAATTTTGAAGAATTACACAAAGTGAATTTATGGGCTTTATTAATCTGACTCTTTGGTTAACAACATGGCTCTAGGAAGGGTACGACATGTTCCACCTAGATCTCCTCTTCTATGTAATGTGATGCATTTGACCTAGATTTATACTTCTATTGGATATGCTGGAATCTGATAATATCGGTTATGGAGTGTTTCCAATGCTATTGAATCCTACTGCCTCTCTATCAAAGTTATTGTTTCGGAGCTTTCCACATCCTGTCTTGCATTGGATGATCCATCATATGCTCTGTAGTCTCAAAAGCCCACATGAACTTTTCTTTGTAACTAAGCTGCAATTTCTTTGTATAAACTACTATCAGTTTCAACAAATTGTCAAACTCGCTGTACATTTATGAAACTTATGATGCTTTGAGCATGTATTACTAAACATTATGACTCGTGCATTCTTGTATTTTTTTTTCATTTTAGGATGTGAAGAGGATGCACGTAAACTGTGAAAAATATCGTTCAGTTCAAATGACGTACCAAGTCGCCCAGAAACTAATCTGCTTAAAATACTCCAACCAAAGTGAGGATTACATTCGACAAACCCTACAGAATCTTCAGGAGAGCTACAAAATGGACAAGTTAAATTGATCCCTTTCATATACAAAAGCTCTGATCGTATCAGTACATTGTTACTAGGAGAATTCTTTGTAATTCCTTCATATTAGTCATAGCATTTGAACTGTATATGCTTAAAAGGTTAGTAGCCTGCCTTGTTAAGGTCCAAGAATTTTCCAAGATCTACTTTCTATGATCATGTGTTAAAGACTACAAGAGTCTATAATCCAATTCAAAATGTCAAATCTCTTAGCATTGTAAGAATTCTTTTTTAGATGTAGAACTAAAGGGTTGAGCATATTTCTCCCCAGATATGAAATTTCTTAAGAGAGCAAATTTAAGTAGGTAGTTTTTTGATATTCAAACATATTTAAAACACTTGCAATCCTTGGTTTTAGGATGTGGAACTAAAAGGATGAAGTTTATGCCCCTTAACCCCAATATCTTTTTTAGAAGGGTTTAGGTGTTTTGACACTATATAAAGTTTATGAGAGTTTAATTTAACACAAAATATCGAGATACCTGGGTGAAGAATTTCTTAGTACCTAAGCAAATTAAAATTTCATTTTTACAATGTGAGACAAGGACACTAAGCATTTTGGGTTGGATCTGACAATACATTTAGATAAATTGTTGACTACATTGTTGGTGCAATTTTGCTCCAAGTGGTTGTGTCTGACCATATAATTTTGATGTGTCTGAGTAAAGGTTAAAATTAGGTTTGTACTATGTTATTTAAGATGTGTGCACAAGTTACTTTATACTTGACATTGGATGAAATTGAAGTGAATCTTCCAATAGGCATTGGTAGATGGATGAAGACTAAATGAGTTGAGCAAATGGAAGTCTAATAGGAGTTGGAAATCCAAGAAGATCCCAAGGCAAGCATTGGTTGATGGATGAAGACTAAATGAGTCGAGCAAATATGCAAGTCTAATGGGAGTTGGAAATCCAAGAAGATCCAAAGGGGAGGCTTCTTAGCCGATGAGAAATTTTGATAAGTTAAGATTGATTAGATACCTGACATGTGAAGAAGTTCCAAAGGTTAAATTCTTACATGTGACTTGTGACAGACTATAAGCGATTCTATTTTAGACGCTGGGTAGTTTTCTTACTTGAAAACTTGATTCAAAGTTAATGAGTTAGTCAGGTGATGGTCATATTCAGTCGTTGATGTAGTTAGTCAACTAGGAAGTTAACTAAAGGTAGAACACTGACAAATACAAAAGTTATATTTTAGGTTAGGTTGATTAGATAATAGTTTAGCCAATTGATGTCTAATTGCTTGACCAAGCTGTCGATTAGAGTTGAAATTTTGTAAATAGAAAGGTTTTATTCCAAGATGAATCAACTAAATTTAAAATTAGCCAACTAATGAATAGTTAGTTGACCCAGCAATTGATTGTGGTTTCGTTCCAAGCAAACAAAATATTTTTGTTTGCAATAGAGTTAAATTAGGTAGCCAAATAAAGCTAAGTCAATTAACTGGTTAGTCGATTAAGTTAATTATAAATATAAAATATAATTTGTTGGCTATATTTGGGCACTATCTGTAAAATAGCATTTGCAGAGACACTCTGCAAGGATGCCTCTCTTTCTCTATCGCAACGTGAAGTAGCTGAGTTGGAAAGTGATAGGTTGATTGTCACATAAGATCTTGGGGTCAAATCTCGAAGCTGGCAGAGCGTAAATCTCTACAATCCATGTAAACTCACCTCACCTGCCACTTGTCTTATCTGATTTACCTTCTTCGTGTCAGTTTTGGGACGGACTAATGGGGGCATTGGAATGAGCGTATTCACTTTTTGCCACGTGAAATAGTCTTGTCTTCTCGTTGGTAAAGCACCAGCACTCTCTCCTTGGGCTCTTTTTTTTTTCCTTCTCCTGAGGTTATTCCCTCCAATTTGATTACCTTTTGAACTTGTTCTCTCGTGTGCTACTCACGTCTTCTTTCCAAATAGAGCAGCGATGCCAGCGAGCAGTGCTGTTGCATTTACTCCCTTGCTTGTCAACTGCGATTGGAAGACTTCTTGAGCGCCCAGCCTTCTTTCTAAGCCTCCTATTGCTGTTGCCCTTGGAAGAAGGTTTCGCATGTGACAGTCTTTGACATTTTTTTGCTTCCTAAAGGTAATTGAAGGTGTTTGTCAACTGCAAGCATTGACTTTGGATATCTTTTTGGTATACCGAAATTATAAAAGAAAAAAATATCCAATTACAAATTGCCTATCGAAATGTATTCGAAATCAAATTTATTATAAATCAGTGATATTAAATTTTAAAAATCAGTACAAAATCCTGACATAACTGTGGCATTAATTTTCAAAATCTAGCATCACTAGATGATTTATAAAAGAATTATTTTATATTTTGGTATATATCGAAAAATAATAAATGTCATATTAATACCGAAAAATTTAATATGATATAAAACTATATTAAAAATTTTTGGTATACTAAAGTTTTTGATATAAATGATATACTTCAAATTTCCTATTCACTACAAAAATGACATTCAGGGAAAAGACATACAAATACCTTTACAAAGTATACCACTGCTGCGCCTCAACAATTACGAGCATTATTAGTAGTGGCTTGCAGTGGCCACAAATCTGAACTCCACCTAGTAAGATTTGTTCGATTTGTCATCGAAAGGAGATCGTAGGAAGAAGACAGGCGATGAGAAAATTGAGAATGGAAGGAAAAGAGATTAATCGTCAAAGTGTATCTCACTTCTCTCCCTGTGACCTAGCTAAATGAGATGAAGAAAATAAATCATCTAACTAAATGAGATGAATTTTATTCCCCAAGAATTGGTCTAAACCTAAGAATGGTGGTCATTATTATAAATAATGACATGCATCTCTTATATCCTTTGACAAACTTAAAATGGTTTAAAAAAATTTAAATACCAACTATTTATTATATATTCTATCGTGTAGAACGCATCTCAATGTCAACTCCATTAACAATTAACCAAGAGGGAACTTTTCACCTTTTAAAATATAATAAGCAACATCAAAGGAGCAAAACTAACTTTTCTCCAAAGTTCACTAATTTCATACTCAGTATTTATGTGCATATCAAAATTACCTTCTAGAACTCCACTCAACCCTTCATATATCGCATTGACTCTTGACTATTTTGCTTTATTTTATTGATAATGCAAGTTCAAGTATCCAAGCGGACCAATCTTGAAAATAGACAATCTTACTAATTGTGACAAAAAAACGACAATCTTGAAAATAGACAAAAAATGATTCGCTCGCTTCCAACACCTCCGCACATGTCTTCCAAAAATAGAGCCCATCACAACAATAGCCAGCCATGAGGCAAGCCAAAGTGCCAGGGGGCTTAAAAACAATCTTACTAATGAAAACATGGATAGAGGTTTTGCATCAAGCTCAAACTGAAGCATAAACTATCTCTTACAACTAAAAAATTCAACTTAGCAATTCACCGGAAAGCAGCATATATTCCACAGAAAAAACTCCAGTAATAAACAATAGCATTTTTTCAATTCATTAAGCTATTGATGCACATAAATTTAGAATTAGTATATAAAGGGGTAAACGGTTTTCAAATCATGACATAATAGGTTAAATGCAAATAATTAGAAAGAGAATCTACGTGGGCAATACGGTTCATAGGTTCACTGTCCCAGTGCCTCAAAAAAAAAAATCACAAAGCTGCACGTTACAACCTGATCACTAGACACTAGCAACCGATGAGAAGCGACAAGGCACATTCTTTTTACCTTTTGAAAAAAAAAAATTATTCTTTGGTTGTTTTCACTACCAAACAATCAACAGTGTTTTATTCACAAGCCAACTTGGTGTCGAAGCTGCTCAAACATATGGCAAAAGCCTGGAAGGCAGAGAGTGGATACTTGTAATCCATGGTGAACATATCCTTCCCCACCTTGCCAAACTGGAGGATTACCTTATCATGCTCAGATTGCACTGCTGGTGGCTCTGATGGAGTCGGAGCGCCGGCTGATGGCTGCACAGCAGATATCAGCTGGAAGTTCTTCACCGAAGCAATTGTAACCCTGCCACGGAAGTTCAGGCACCAACATTGCAGCTGCTCATGCCACCTTGGGTGTTTGTTTCGCAGTACCAATGGCCTGTCCTTGATGCTATCCTCCTCTTCTCCCTCGCGAGTTCCTCCAGTTATGTCAGAGAAGCGAGAGCTGTTGAAGTCCAATGAACGGTCCATGATCGAGGACTTGGAGAATGACATGCTGCGGAAAGAGTCATCAAGGGAATGGGAAACAAGGTTATCAGGTTGACCAGGAACTGTGCCCCCAGGCTCAATTGCTGATGCAGGAATCGAGTACATGATGCAGTGCATACGCCGTGGTCCTCGTGTGCCAAGAACATTCAACTCGTATGTAACCTGGGCTATGTTGTAGCTGCCTGAAGGGACTTTGGGAGAGACTTTCTTGGAGAATCTACGACTTGTTCGACCAGGTGGGCAAAGGGTAGAAATGTTGTGTGGAGGCTGGGTGTCGTATACCACAAATTTTGTGCCAAGAAAGTTTGACCTGTAATCGTAGAAGGAAATGCTTAGATTGGCATAATTATAACGCTTGAATATGTGCTACTATCTAGCAAAGCAAGTACCTTAGCTTTCCAATGTATGAATTGCTTGTCTTTGATATGCTTCCAGCATCCATTGAGATAATATATTCTGTATAAGTGGTTCGGCGATTTCTTTTAGCTGATAGGAGAAGCTTGCCAGTCTCAACAAGAACAGCTACATATACATATACATTCATTAGTGAGTGAAAGACATCAAATAATGCAGTCCTACAAGTCTATTGCCTAAGCACAATATGGATGCAAAAAAAAATTACACAATAAATGTGAAGGCAAGTGAAAGAAGTGAATATATTAGTACAACTTTAAGAGAATTCTCTATGTAGGAGTGAGTGCAAATTGTTTCCAAACTTTCTGCAGAGCCACAAACAGATGTGAGGAAATACAAAATTTCTTGGGACATCTAGCAGATGAAAAATCAAAATGAAAATGGCAAATACTTCGAAAGCTAGATAGTAAACTAAGATCGTGTCAAGAGAATTCCTGAGAAAAACTGATCACAGTTTAACTTTGCGTAATCATTAATTTTACAAAAGGATGCCTATGTATAAAAAGACACAAGTAGTGATAAAGACAGTAGCTCCATAAACTAAGATGTACTATCAATCTTACTGAAGAGCAATACACAGAAGAGGAAATACAAAGTTTCTTCCTTGTAACAGCTAACAACTGGTTACCATAAAAGGGAAATGAAAAAATCACAAGTATTTAGAAATAAAGTAATCAAAGACTATTAAAAGAACTCCCCAGAGGTAAAAAAAAAAAATAATCACAATTTAACTTTGCATAAATCATTTTATCTTTCTTAAGGACAGTAGACAGAGAAGAGGAAATACAAAATTCCTTCCTTGTGACAGATAACAGCTGATTGGCTTAAAAGGAAAACAAAAATCACAAGTATTTGGAAAGAAAGAAACCTATGACTGTGTCAAAATAATTCAAAGAGAAAAAAAAAAAGTATAATTTAAATTTGCATAAACACTAATTTTATAGAAGGATCCCTATGTGTGAGAGAATTCAACAAGTGCTAAAAATAATAGCCCTAAGATGTAACCTGCTCATGGAATACTTGAAACAAAGAATACACAGATGTTGTCCAAACTGGAACAGCAGGACAACTGGGTGTTGGCCTTGTGGCAAGTGTTTAACAAGAATAATAAGATCTCTGAAGTTCAAAATAAACCAAAGGGAAGGAAACTTACAGTTGCTAAGACACAGGTACAAATGATAACTGAGTTTTGACTTATCCCTCTTAATGAAGCATTGAATGGTTCCATCCCGAGGTCCAGGCTGCAAAAAGCAGGAAAAATCAAATAGAAATCATTATCCTGTAGTAAATTTCTCTGCCGCCAGATCTAAATGGTTTTTCATAGCAAGTGTTGGTACCGTGAGCAAGCCAATGCTTTTGACAAACAGATCAGTAGTAGGAACTAAGTTTACATAATGCAAGAGACACATGGCTATATCTATTACACAGTAGATGAAACAAGGAACTACCTGCTTTAGAGAGATTGGAAACGTGAGCTTCCCACTGACTTCTGGACACTTAACAATCTCTTTACACATATCCCTCCATGATCTACAGACAGCTGCACAGGCAACAACATGCTTCCGAGATGGCCATGTGCTTTCACTTGCCTCTAACCTTCTGATCACATCACGGAGAAGCTCAGGGGGTAAGCTAGCCCAACGACTCTGCTGGATAACAGGACATGGATCATGCAACTCCAGCACAGAGCCTTGGGATTTTCCCCTGCGATGACCGATTAGACTTGAAAGCCTGACATCAAAACTCCGCCTTGATAAACTGCCAAAGCCATCTCTAACATCACGGACTATACTACGGAATGACATCTACTCCAATCCAATTGGTGAAGAAAAACAAGAACCAATCAGCAACGAGCTTGAAATAGATTCTTAACAGCCAGATATCAGAGAACCTTTGCTGTCTTATACTGCATGCAAAAAAAAAAAAAAAACAATTTATTTTTTTTTCAAAATAAAAAAATTATAAAAGATATAAAGAAGAGTGCAGAAAAGAAGACTGACAATCAGCAGAGCCTACCCATACTATTAATTTTCAGTTATTCAGGAACTCAGAAGTTTTCACATATATGCTGAAGAAAGATGGAACAGTGAAAAATGAACACATTGAAGCTTATCTATAAAAAAAATCATATAATGAATACATTAAAAAAGTATCCCCAAAAAAAGGGATGAAAATTGATCCAAGAAGAAAAAAAAAATGTCACGATTAAGCAACCTTAGTTGACCATACATGACAGCTAATTGTGTGCATTTTTCAACTTGTTTCTTCACGCGTTTTGAAGAAAGTGGTTTTCTTCAAATCTTGATTTTACTCCATATTATCTTTCTGCTGAAAAGAATACAAATAAGGCAAGGAACTTTGATTGGTAACACCAAAAACATCAGTCATGCCCACTTGAAGATATATCAAAATTGAACTGTCAAATCACACAAAATTTAGGCAAAATTGATAAAGTGATGGAGAATAAAGATAATTATTTCGCAAAAGAAAATATGCTCACACAAAGATTAGAAAGTGGAATAAGCATCATTAATCAAGAGTTATATTCCATAGTCACGACTCACGACACATTTTTAGTCTCGACCCTAACAAACCAGGAAATAAATAATCCAAATTAAGAAAACATTAAACCATAATTGAATTTGGAATACAATTATTTTGATTAATTACCAAAAGAAAGTGTGACGCATTTGAATTACCAAATAATTTGACAATTTACTAAACAATAAAAATTTCAGCATACACTAAATTTAAGATGTGCCAATCTTTAAATATTGTCGAATCTTTATTTATTTCCTTCTTTGCATTATTTTCCTCCAGAGGAGAAATTGAATGCCGAGTTATTGGCTTTCTTCTTGGGTTTTTTTTTCTAAGCAGAGAATAATTACTTTACTAAATTTGTTTAGAAATATTCATTATCCGTTTTCTTTTGATGCCCCTTCCAATAAGCAAAAAATCCATGCATTTTGCTCTTCTTTTTAGACTTTGACACAAACAGAAGAAATCATGACAAGTGATTTGCAAATTTTAAAATATTCTCCAATTATTTCCTTTAATTAAAGATGCGTCAATCATCATTCGTTTCTTTTCTACATCAATACTTTTTCTTGATTCCAGAAAAGCTAAAACCAACTAAACCTCACAAAGACGGATGAACTTGGATAAGCCTATAAAAGAAGTAAAAAAACGTTTAGTGTAAAAAGTTGAATATAAAAGCTAAAATCAACTAAACCTCGCAAAGACGCACGAACTTGGATAAGCCTATAAACGAAGTAAAGAAATGTTTCGAGTATAAAAAGTTGAATACTGTGCATGGCTTACTTCACAATGAAGTTAAGAAGTGAAGTTAGCTGCTAAGTATGAGCACATAATGTAGGCAGAGAAGCCTATCATGCTCAATCAGAAACACTAAGAAAGAAAAAAGAACAAGCTATGGAGTTACATTACGTAAACCATCCTTATTCAGCCTCACAAAAAAAAAAAAAGGCATCCAACACATAATGCCGAATAGGATCAGAATAGAACAAAAAAAATACCCAAAGGTTATGGAACTTATTCAAACTACGCAGTAGCTAAGTTTCCTAGCCGTCGTTTTAGGATGTCTAGAGGTTTTAGAACTAAATATTGCCCATTAGCTAAATCATACCCCATAATATCAGAAGTAAAAAAAGAAAAACACAATTTTTTAGACAGATCCCTGAAGAAAATTAAGGAAAGCACAGATCGACGAACCAATAAAAAAAAATAAAAACTCCAAGATCGAAGCTTGAGCTCCGAACAAAAGGCTCCCATCGGAGTTCACTAACGAGAAGTTGGAACCGACAACATGGGAGGACTTTGACCTAGACATTTTGACAACAGCAAATCACCGAAAAAAAACACAGAAACCCTACCCTCGAATTCCTCGGACCCCATGCAAAAGCTCCAGGAAGAACCTCAGAGCACCGTTCTTTAAACCACCAGCCTCCGATCCGGTTGACACAACTGATCGGCCTCCGCCCCGATCGATCCTTTGCTTCGCCTCTCTCTCTCTCTCTCTCTCTCTGAGAAGTAGACGGAACTCTAAGCTTTGTCCAATCCAGTTGAGAATGAGATTGGGAAGAATAGGGGAAATGGTGGTTCTTTATTTATTTTTATGGGCGTCGCTCGCCGTCGTCAGGGAGTTGACTTACGGCGCCGTTGGTTGTCATGTAACGGTGCCGTTAATCTGCCTCTGCTTACGTTGGGGAGAATCGTTCTATTTGATCTGCCACGTCATCTTTGCGTGGCCGAATCGTTGCCCATTTAAGAAGAGGCAGGATCTCCTGGACCACTTTTGTGGTCTAGGGGATGTGCTATTCGTATTTACGGTTGAATTGTGATCGTGATTCGATCGTAAATAGTTGTGATCCTTTCTTGGGTTCATCATCCCTACCAAGCTATAATTTTTGTTCGGAGCCGACGATCGGAGAACACCCTCACTTGTTACCCAGTAATCTGACCACTTATCCATCATCGGAGGCCTCCGAGCGGCTTCCGGCCGTTCGCTCTGAACAAAAACTATAATTTAGTGGAGACGGTGAACCTAGGAAGAGATCGCAACTATTTATGGCCGGATCGCGACCACGATCTGACCGTAAATACGAGTGGCACATCCCCTGGACCATGGTCTAGGAGTTGCATCACATAAAGAGGTTTCCTATTTTCTCACAAATTATTATTATTTAATATTTTATTATTTTTAAAAAACTAAACTGAAAAAACAAGGAAGCTCCTTCCCTTGCCTAGTATCTAATAAAGAGCTTCCATTATGAATCTTCTAATAAAGCCCTTTAAATAAAGAAGATATATCAACTGAAAGGATTAGGAGGATATTTATTTCTTTCCCCTAAATGGAACTCCTAAGTAAGGAATCAAATCATATTGGGTTTTGGGATCATCCATTATAAGTATTTTTCAATTTATTCTAAGGTTGGTAGAAAATTTTCGTATGACAAGATTAATTATCCCGATTCAATTTT
This sequence comes from Zingiber zerumbet, assembly GCA_037833815.1. Lineage (NCBI taxonomy): Eukaryota > Viridiplantae > Streptophyta > Magnoliopsida > Zingiberales > Zingiberaceae > Zingiber > Zingiber zerumbet. Next base: position 11,704 of record JBBMJZ010396362.1, read on the forward strand.
ATCTGACTTGATTAATTATTTTATTAAAAGGATATTTATAAACTTTATATAGATAGATATTATTGTTTAGTAAAATAACTCTATCGTTAGATATGCCCATTTAGTTATAGTAGGTGATCATCCTCATCCCGTCCCTCTAAAATCATCTCAAACACATTAGAAAAGATAAAATAAAAGAAGTCATTCGATCAATCGATACCTTTTAGATGAGTAGGTCTAATATATAAAAAAAAAATCCCCCCGATTTAAATCGGAAACCATCCTTGAATATCAAGTAAAACAACTCCTCATAGTGTTTGCTGATTATGTTATTTTTATCTAAATCTCAAATTTAATTTTATTTCTTCATCTTCTGATTAAATAATAATAATAATTATAATAATAATAATAATAATAATAATAATAGTAGTAGTAGGAGGAGGAAATTTAGGGTAAGTTGAAAGTCTAAAAAGAAGTAGAGATAAAAAAAAAAAGACAGATTTTTTATTAATTATTTTTGAGTAAATAAAACATCATTATTTTTATTTTAAAGGGTGTTTTATTTTAAAAATATATATATTAAAAGGATGACACGTTTTTTTTATTTTAAAAATACACTTATTTATTGCTATTATACCATGGTCATAATTATTAAAATATGTAGCAACAACATCAATATGTATTAAAAAGAAATTTGATTTAATTTTTTTAAATTCAATTTTATCAAAATTAGTACACATAAAATATTATTATATTAAAATATTTTTTTACCAATTTATCAAAATTACTCAAACTTGATTTATAATATAATGTGAAGTAAGTTGAAATAGTTATTATTGTAATAAAATTTCTTCAACTTAATCAAACTTATAGTAAATTGAACATTATTATATTAAATTATTTTTTTACCAATTTAATCAAAATTGCTCACATTTAATTAAAATTACTTCAACTAATCAAAATCATTTTAACACTTTTGAGACCACTATGAGTATCACTGTAGCAGTTATGATCATATACACTGTTATAACAATGTTAAAGCATTTTTTTTACCAAGAGTGATTTTAATCAAGTTGAAAATTTTTTGATAAGTTAATAAAGAGTATTTCAATATTGTATAATTTTAATTAAATTATAATAATTTTATTTTAGGGAGGGGTTATCCGTACCCTAATTTTTTTTAAAAAAATATCCGTGAAAAAGTCTAAAAAATATCCTTTTTATAAAATTTTAAAATATCTTCCTTCTCTCTTTCTCTCTCTCCCTTCTCTTTTCTCTCTCTTTCTCTCTCTCCATTTATTTTGTCTCGGCTTAATACAATCTCCCAAAATATAAATATTGTAGTGACAAATCAATAATAGATCAATTCTCACGAACAATGTAAATTTTTTTTATTATTTTTTCGAACAATATGATTGTATATTGGTATTCTCACGATTTAAACTATAGCTAGCTAAAATTGATTCAAACACATAGTGTTTGGTCATACTGGGCTGAACACATTAAGCAACGTTCACTATTAGAAATTGAACATAAAGAAATATGTTTGGTGTGTAAGTGTTGAACACTTGCATTAACGCTCGGTTGATCTTGGTCAAATATAATTGAATAAGTTCGGCATGTTAGTGCCAAACGCTTGTCCTAATGTTTGGTTGATTGTTGTCGAACATAGCTGAATACGTTTGACATCTTAGTATCAAATGTGTGTAATCATGTTTGTCCACTTGTAGTTGAACTGCTAAGGCAATGTTTAGTTATGTCTGGTCGAACACTAGGTGAACATACATTTTAATGTGTATTTTTACATAACTATTTTGAAGAGTCTATAGTGGTAATGTTATGATATTTTCTGATTTTTATTAGAAATTAAATACATGCTCTTCATAGGGTAGCGCCATTGTTCATATAAATAATAAGATAGTGGTGGATTATACAATAGTGTTTACTAAGAATGAATGTTTTAAATCTCATGATGCATTAGTTGCTTGGGCACATAAGGTGGCAAAGGCGAATAGGATGGTTGTAGCTAGTAGTGAAAATATCAGACAGTGGAGATAGTGGGCAGCGGGCTCGGTTGTTTTTGGCATGTGAACGAAGTGGCCAATATCGTCAGCCTAAAGAGAAATTGTCTGAAGAAGAATGTGAGAATGTGAAAGATGAAAAGAATGTGATCCGAACAGTGAGCAAGGAGATCAGACT
>JBBMJZ010396397.1:0-13879 GCA_037833815.1 Zingiber zerumbet
TGTCAGAAGCCCTGCCTGACCCCTTCCGCAGTAACCCGAGCACGCCTCTGATGGGACAGCGGACGTCCCTTCGCACAATATCAGGAATGGCTCACTGCCGACCTGGTTGCCCCAAATTGTTGTATCTGCTGCAACAGTAGCGTCGGGCCTTCCGCTCGGCCCTCATAGGCCGAACGGGCTAGTGACCTCCATCTGCGCCTGGCTGGTATCTATCTTCGTGCTCGGATGTATCCACCATGGAATCCCATGGTATGGCCGAGCGGCCCGCCCGCTCGGCCTCTTCAGCATTTACCTTTGAGCGTCGGAAACCCAACTCGCCGTTGGGTTCTTTCCAATCCACCCGGGGAGGCTTCCCTCCGGTCAGTCTGCTTCTGGACCTTGTCTGGCCCATAGCTTCTGTCCGATCGGCCCATGCTTTGACCGAAAACGTCATCCCATCCGATCGGCCAGCCTGTCGCTGACCGTCCTCTGAGTGGGCCCCCCTTCTTTCCACCGGATCAGCGGGGTTGCTGTTCCTTCGGCTGGGGGACACAGCCAGGCGATTGGCATAGGATGCCCGTTCGGTGAGCCTACGGGTTGACCTCTTCTTAACTCCTAATATTTACGTGTCGTTGATCTTTCGCCTATAGGGAGTCCTGATCTTATCATCGGATCAAAGATATTAAGTATACTGCATTAATTATAAAATAGTGTTTAATATAACACGTCAAACTGATTCAGATAATCGTATTTAATAGTATAAATATTATTAAATAATACTGAAGGACAGTTAATAATTTGACCCAAAATAATAAATTAGGGCATTTTAAAAAAAAATAAAAAATAAAAAAAAAATCAAAAAATGGGGCACCCATTAGGATTTAGGGGGGTTATCATTTCTTTTGTGCCGTTCGGCAGAAATGGCAGATAAGGCCAACATTCGGCCACGCCAAGCCATTCTATCTCACACCCTCGCAACACGCGAATCAACCTTAAAGCCATCATCTCCAAAAGGAGACAGAGAGACCCTCAGACTTTCCTCCTGACCTTCACCTGCATCGTCCATGGCCTGCACCTCTCTCCCCAAACACACTCTCACGCTCCTCCGAGCTCCCATCAACAAGCCATCACCACCCTCGCCTCCTGCATTCCCCTCACTCTCCAACGCATCGCATTCCCAGTTCCTTGGCACCAAGCTCTACGCTTCATCACTCCCAAACCCTTCTCCCTCCCCCAAGAGGTCCATGCTCGTTTTTGCAAAGGTACGTACATCTTAGTTTCTCCCTTCTTGCGCACAAATTAAGATTTTCCTCTGCATAATAAGAATATGTTAACTTGTAGGTGACCGAGGGGGGTGTGCCTCCATCCTTCACTCTGAAAGATCAAGATGGGAAAAATGTGTCTCTTTCGAAGTTCAAGGGCAAGCCGGTTGTGGTCTACTTCTATCCTGCCGATGAGACTCCTGGATGCACCAAAGAGGTCAGGTTTCAATTAGGCATGAGACAAATTTCGACTTCAAATAGACGGTTCATTTTGGTCGATCCGTAGGCTTGCGCCTTCAGAGACTCCTACGAGAAGTTCAAGAAGGCTGGAGCTGAGGTGGTTGGAATAAGTGGGGATGATCCTTCCTCGCACAAGGTAAGCAAGATTCCAAGATTTAATTTGACTAAGACTTTCACTGAAACAAGTCTGTCGTTGGAAATTCCTAAACAGGCCTTTGCCAAGAAGTACAGACTGCCATTTACCCTGCTAAGTGATGATGGAAACAAGGTGACGAAGCAATGGGGGGTGGCTTCGGACCTCTTCGGGACACTGCCTGGAAGACAGACCTACGTGATCGATAAAAATGGGGTGGTTCGTCTTGTCTACAACAACCAATTCCAACCAGAGAAGCATGTCGATGAAACACTGAAGCTGCTTCAGACCCTCTGAGATACCACTCTTCAGCTTACTTTGAAGGGCAATGTAATTCATTACCATGAGATTGATCGGTATCTCCTCTCTTATTAAGTGTATTAATAGTTTTAACCGAGGATGTCATAATATAAAATAATAATAATAAAAAAGATTCCATGTGGACAATGTGCGAATGGGGGGCTGCGCTTCACTTCGCTTCAAGCTGAACCGACAAGCATAAAAGGGGCGGACGACGAAGCGTACAAGGAAAAAGCGTCTCTTTTTCCTCTCCTCGTCGCTAGGGCAATCAAATCAATCGCCGAACCTGAAAATGCTGTCGGTACGACGATAAGCTCGTGGTCGGTCTTTGCAAATGACGCAGTTGCTACTGTCGATAACAGGGAGTTCCTTTTTTCTTCTCTCTGTGCGGCCCTGGCGCCGGTCGATTCTTATCTTTATTGCCCTTTGATTCGGTCGTCGCTTGCTTCGCTCTCTTCTCTTCCGTATGTTATTGATTCCTGGAATATATCTGCGCGGATCACTGCAAGGCAAGAAAGCGACGATCTTGGTGGCTGGGGCTGCCTTTCCTTGCTCCGATTTCTTCCTCCTATTCTTGCTTCTGGGATTGTAGTATCCTTTTGTGGGAAGATTTATTCTGCTGGCGCTTAATTTTCCATAAAACTCCTTTCTCGATCCCGATACCCAGCTCTCTGGATCCTGGGTTAACGTTGCCTTACGTAAAGTTTGCTCCTTTAGGGGGCTTGCATTCTTTCCACTCCTGACTCCTTTGATTCGGGATTTTGTTCTTCGATTTTTCCCCCTTTTGGGTCATGAAATGGCCTAAACGTTGCTGTAGTCTGAGATGACGTTATCATCCTGCCGTTGTCATTATCCCCTGGTTTGCTGCTGGAAATCGTCCCTCCGCTCTGACCTGCCTAACCATCCGAAGTCACAATGGGGAGATGCCCAGCATGCGGCCACAGAACCACCTCCGGCCCCAATTACGCTGGAGAAGAAGCCTTCTTGTGAGAAGGTTGTGATCGAACAGAAGAGTGCATCTGAAGGAAAATGTACTGAGATCTTGCTGAAGAGCTGCCTAAAAAAGCCGAGAGTTTCAGATTCAGAACAAAACGTAAAGGGCAATGTTAAATGGCTGGACTTCTTAGGAAAGGAACTTGTTGAGATCAAGGAATTCGAACCTACGTAAGTTTCTTGCCATTCTTTTCTTATCTTGTTCATTGTGGAATTAAGAAATAAGCTTACTTCTATTTTGCAGAAAATATATTGATCAACATTTGAATTACTACGGACAGTTTTCAAAGTAGCATCCACTGTTTTGCATTTCATTACTTTAAATTTTTTTATTATGTCTCCTGAGTATAAAAACTATTCCAATTTGTCTATGAAGTAAGACCTTAGTACCTAGTTTATTTAAAATGGCTATTTTTTTGTTATTATAAAATGTAGTTGAAGAATATCAGGTAGGCGTGATGCAATCTGCTCAATCCTTCATATTATTTATTTATTTATTTATTTGGAGTTGTTTTGGTGGGTTTGGCAGTTTGGTTAATAATACTAAAAATGTGTAAGAAAAATAAAGTATCTTAAAAATTTCACATAAACGTAACCATTTGTTCCATGTTGAAAAAGGTTATGCCACTTCAGGAAAATGTTATTCCTATACTTGGTGGATTTGAGTGAGTTCAACTGTAAAAGTTAGCAATAATATAGTAAAATGCAAGAAAATTAAATTGATAACTGGAATATCTTAAAATTTTCACCAAAAAATTGTATATGTAAGCTCTTTTCTTGAGCTATTTCTTTGACAACTAAATGGCAAAACAAAAAAACAAAAAAAAAAAACAACTTCATGTTCTCTTAAATGTCATGCTCTCATTGGTATTGCTTGATGATATGCATTTCGAACTCATTGATGTTTTATGTGAGCATTATATTATCATATTCAAATTATATTTACTGCCCATAAATAATTGTCAATCCACCTTTAGCTTTCTATGTTTATTTGTAACTATTTCATCTTCTTATTTCCAATAATTTTAAGTTAAATCCATCATTTTCTCTTTCTATTTATCATGTTTTGTAATTTTTTTTATTCTCATGATATTGGTCATTCCTATATGCGATGTAAAGGATACTGGCAACTTGAGGAATAGACATGTTATTTTGGTAAACAATTTTTTATTTTTTAGCATGGAGATTATTTTCTTCTTGATTTATACTTTTAAAACTAATTATCATGCTTGTGATCAGCTTGTTAAATTTGTTTGACAAAATCAATCTTGACTTGCCTTTCTGCATCTTAATCAGTTCATACAAATTGTTCTTGCATGCAGTGAATTGGAAGAATCAGAATACTGCACGGACGACTGCGCGGGGTGCGTTTGTGTGATTCAGTGACAGTGACTTAGTCCTTTCCGGAAGTATTCTTATGAGAATATCTATCGATTGTCTCACTGTTAATTACAGAAATAATTGGCTGATATTTTCCCCTACATCTTGTGCGCATTAGATTAATCTTCCAAATTCCAAATTTCTAGATCCTTAAAATTGTTCTTTGATGATGAAATCTCTCTCAGTTCAAGCAGGTGCAGTTGCATTTTATTCTATATCGTTCGGTGTAGGGGAAAAAATAAATGTATTAAGTTTAAGTGGAAGCCAATTGCATTCTGATATCCAGCTCTTGATCAACTCATTGTCCTGGATGTGCAGTGATTGTTAGTTTTTCGTCCAGATTCTCAGAATGATGCTTGTTGTTCCGTGACAGCAGCTAAACAATCACAACAACAATGTGCAGAAAAATCAAGGGAGGGGCTAAGGGCTCCTACCTGTGGCCGGTCGCATCCTTGCGTTTTGTTTACTAAATTGGGCGTGCGTCATGCTGATCGATTCAAGAAGACTTCCCGAATTTTAAAAGGCTATAATTTTTGTTTGACTTGAATCTAAGCCCAATTGACAATTCTAAGCACGAAATGGAGGTGATACGGAAGAGGAAATGGTACGACAATTCAATCGATAACGCTGGTGAAGGAGCCGTTCACTCTACTGCCAGCTAGAAGCCGTGATAGCACCATCCATAATAAGGAGGAGAAAGAAGCGAAGGCCGTCACCACCATGTCTGTCAAATCATCCACCATAAAGGCATGGCCAACGGAGGCCAGGAACGCACTGGCGATTGTCGCCTTCTGTAAGTTCCTTCTTTTCTATTCCCACCAGGCTGGTGATTGCGGTGGTTGTTGATTATTGATACTCGAAGGAATTTCTGTCTTCCCCTTGATTCGGTCGTCTCATACTTCGTTTCGCTCCGCCGTCCCATGTTCTTGATTTCTGGAAGGCATCTACGTGGATCGACTGCGAGGCAAGAAAAGGAATGATCTTTGGAAAATCCTTTCTGATTCCTAGGGGCTCCGCTGCCTAGAGGAAAGCTTGCTCCTTTTCGTCATTCGCATGCGATTCCAAGTTTTTTAACCGGATTCCTAGTTTTCTCGTTTGTCTGCTCTGAGGAATTTGGAGGAAAATTTCGGATTTTGAAGGTTTTCTTGTTGAAGAAAGCAAATCCCCTTTGGGTCATGAAACCGGATCTAAGTGGTTGTGATCTGACATGAGATTTTCGTCCTGCAATTGCCACTATCCCCACGTCTGCCGCTCGAAATCGTCCATTCGATGTGGCCTACCCAAATCTCGGAAGTCGCAATGCCATGATGGTCAAAATGATTCCGCACCAGTTCCTATTGTGTCGGAGGAGAAGAATTCTGATGAGAGGATTGTGATCGAACAGAAAAGTGCAGAGGATGTGAACTGTGAGATATTGCCAAAGAGCAGCCTAAAAAAACCAAGAAAACCAGATCTAAAACAGGTTGTAAAGGGCAATGTTAAGTGGATGGACTTGACAGGGAAGGAACTCTCTGAGATCAAGGAATTTGAACCTCTGTAAGTTCATTTTCACAGACTGATTCTGATGCATCCTGAGATGGTTCTTTTTTCCTCTTATCTTGGGATCTAGTTATTCCATAAGCTCTCACTCCTGTTTGGTAGAAAATTATCATTTAATTTCTAGTGAAATTCCATTTTGTTCGAGTGTTTCTCTCAAGTTAGATTCTTGCTTCTTGTCTAGATTGAGCTATTCCAATGTCCTTGAGTAAAAACCTTGTGGCTATATAATTCTCCTTGTGAAATGTAGTTAAGTTGTTGGGTAATATTATGCTATCTAATTTCTTTGTTTTAATCATTGAATGGTGCCAATGTTGTGTTTAGGAATGCCACTGTTTATTGTTCTTACTAAGACAGATTAGAGATAAATTAACTCTCAATCTCTGTAGTTCTCCTGGTAATAGAAGCCACTAATTGTTGGCCCTAGCCAATTGCGAATCTTCCTCACGATCGATGTATTGTTCACAGAGGTCTTCAGACAATGTATCATATTTTTCCGTTTAAACATCTGATGATTCCAGTATTTTGATGCTTCTCATTTCTTGCAGCGAATCTGAAGAAGAAGATCACACCAATGGCGATGCAGGATGCATCTGTGCGATTCAATGATGAAGAATTCTTTACTTTGGATGAATTCCTAAGATACTTCGGAAACCAACTCGATCTTTTGATCCTTTGATTCTGTGTTTATCATCCAGGGATAAGTTATGCCATAAAAGCCAGCCAGCTTTTGAGCTCATTACAATTTTGGTTCTTGGCCGAATTTTTTTGATTGTATTCAAACAAATGGAATTGGTTCATATTGATTATAGCTCTCGCTGGATTTAAATAATTGTATAATTGTTTCCAAATTATTGGTTGCACTTGGAAATAATCAGAGAGATTGGATTTAATTCATCGCAATATTGCATGTAGTTGGAAATAAATGAAAAGATTAATATGTATAAATATATATGAGTTATGATTATGATGTGTTTGGGAATGATTATTGCAGGGCATAATAAAAATAGGTGAATTATTATTTTTTTAAGTAGCAGTGGGCGTTCTTGCACTTTTGGAATGAATTTCTAAAATGTTCTGTCCCACGGGCCGATTGCTTGCGTTCGGTTTAAGGAGCCGATCCACGACCGGGGGTTCACACAAAATTTCAGTCGGTGACGACGATGGCGTCGACGGAATCGTGGCCCTCTCCTCCTCGGCCTCGAAGCGGGGAGATCCGTCGCGACGATGTCTTTGGACGCTGCGTGCTGTTCTCCCCCGCCCGCTCGCGCCGCCCCTCCGACTTCAAATCCCGGTCTCCTGCCTCCTCCTCCAACCCTAACTCTAAGCCCTTCTGCGCCTTCTGCGCCGGCCACGAGAGCGAGTGTGCGCCGGAAATATTTCGCTTTCCGGCTGGATCTTTAGATGACTGGAAGATCCGGGTCATCGAGAACCTCTACCCCGCTCTTAGCCGCGATGCCGAGCACCCACCGAGCACTGCCGATGGCCCAGATGCCGTCATGCCGGGAAAATATTCACTGACCGGATTCGGATTCCACGATGTAGTCATAGAGACTCCGGATCACTCTGTCCGCCTTCCGGATCTCTCCCCTGAGGAGATTGCCCAGGTGCTGCTCGCCCACAAGCAGCGGATCTTGCAGCTGGCGTGCCTCGAATCGATTAAGTACGTTCAGGTAGATAACGGGAAGCGGCTGGAAATTTACCGATTTTGCCTGTTTATGTTGCGGACAAAAGAAATATTCTCAAATAAAATGTTTTCTTCGTAGACATTTATAGCCAGAGAATTTAGTGAATTCAAATCCGATTAGTTAATCATGAATATCTGATAAGGTTTTGTCTTTTTTTTTGCTAATAAAAGTATCAGATAACATATAAGTTTTTCAGCGCCTCAAATTTGGTAGCTTAATAGCGTTGCTTTTGTATTTTCAATCTCTTCTTCTTGTTGTTGTTACCGTCTGAACTGATATTTTTTTATGGGAACAAAGGTGTTCAAGAACTATGGTGCTTCAGCAGGAGCATCAATGGCCCATTCTCACAGTCAGGTCGTGGGCCTTCCACTTGTTCCTCCTTTGGTTTCTACCCGCCTTGATAGCATGAAGAAGTTCTATGATATGACTGGGAAATGCAGTCTATGTGAAGTTCTTTCCAACGATCTATTGGTTGCTGAGACAGTCCATTATTTTGCGATTGTTCCCTTTGCAGCTTCATATGCTTTTGAGGTGTGGATAGTGCCACGAGGTCACACTGTTCATTTCCATGAAATTGATCATGAAAAAGTAAGATTTGTTTTTCTATATTCTTTATCCATATGTTGTTTTTGTTTATCTACTTCTAAATTGCTTAGTGAGATTTGTAGGAAGAGATTCTCATTGTAGGACGATAGAGATTTGATGGATAGGATATCTAACTATCATCGTAGGCCTCTGTTTGTCTTATAAAAATCATATATGTAATTTGTATGAAATATCTTTATCCTTGGTTTTGATTGAATTTTTCCTCTTTTGATTTTGGCATGCTGGCTTTATGCGACAAGTCATTAACTTTGATTAAATTCATCTTGACCCATGAGTTGTTATTTACATGGTGTTTGAGGTTCATGTGTTGAATTATGAAAACATCATTCCACAATTGCTACATGATAGCTTTATATTCATAGGGGAACTGTCCTTCGTGTATTGCGCTCTTAGTCACCATTAGCTGATCTTAATTTTTCAAGGATTATGCTGCTTGGGCTTTATGTAAATTCCACCCTTAATTGCATTGGAACAAGCTTGGAGAGGCTTATAGTAGGTTCCTGACAAGCTTCCTTAAAGGTTAAGAAGTTGAGAGGCTTTACAGAAATGGTAGAGAAAAAAGAAAGTCAGTACCCACTTTAATGCATTAATATAGAAAATATATGAATTTGTGTCATCTTTTCTTACGGTAAAGGACCTAGCAGTAAAACAGGTCTTACCACAGTGCATTGTATCTTCTATAAGTGTAATAATAGTAACGTATTGGTGATTCTGATGAGAACCTGTGAAGTTTGACATACTTTTTGGGAGTATTTGTGACAGTCATTGATGGTTAGGCTAAGATTCAGCATGGGAGAATAGGTCGGATCATCTAGACAAGACATGGAAGCAAGGTTGTGATGCATTGTTTATACTGAAGTGTATATTTTTTAATTCTGGCGGGAACCTATTAACTTCTACATCTGGCAATGCGGTAATGTTTGTGACGGTCGCTAGTAGTAGGTTGCAATGCAGCTAGGGTGGATAGGACTGGTCGTCTATAAAATACTGGGAAGTTTATACTAACCTGCAGTATCCACAAGCATCTATCTCTATGAACATTTACTAATGGTCTGGAGACCATCCAGAGAAAGTGGATCTGGTAATTAGATACCTAACATCTAGAAGTAAGTATAGCAATATTTTCTTTCTGAGATTGTTGCTAGATCATATGGTATTCCTTTTGATAGTCCATTAGCAAGTGTGCAAGTGTATTTCACATGATTTTGATCTTTTTTAGCTGCCAATTGTTTTCTGTAGAAATGTGGTAATTGTATATTATTAATTACAAAGACTTGAAGTTTACTGTTGCCTCTGAAATTTACATCTTACTGATTTTTCAGTTAAGACTAGATCTATTGTATCAAGAAAGTGGACAGTATGTCTTCGCAACGATTAATTATGCTGCCACTTGCACAGTTTAAAAAACATCAGACCCAAACAAGTATTGTCCTGTATTTTTAGTGAATTCTAATGTTCTCTTTTATGTTTTTGATTGTGATTATTTTTATGCGATTGTGGTTATTAAGAAATCTCTCTCTCTTGAGCCCTAGCCCAGTATTGGAAACTTGGAACTCAGCTTTTACCATGGGTTGCTACACATTGTTTTTAGCTGTGTTTTTCTCCTGCAAAGTTAATGAAATATGGCTGGATATCAGCCTAGCTGCTGTCTCAAATCCATGCTTGTAGGCTTGACAATGAATGTATATATGCACATCTACGCATCTCAAATCCATGATTTAAGTTTACATTGTTGTGACAATCTGTTCTCTTGGCAGGCAGTGGATCTTGGCGGGTTGTTGAAAGTTGTGCTGGAGAAGTTGTCCAAACAGTTGAATGACCCCCCATACAACTTCATGATTCAAGCAGCGCCGCCCGACTTACCATCCTCTTGTGCACCTTTTGTGCACTGGTTTTTGCAGATTGTACCACACTTGAGCGTTACAGGAGGTTTTGAAATTGGAACCGGTTGTTTTATCAATCCTGTTTTCCCAGAGGATGCTGCAAAGGTCCTGAGAGAAGTTGACGGCTGAAGATAAGTTTACTTCCTAGATTTTTTTAAAGTTAAATTTAACATTGATGATAGAAATAAGATTTCCCAATGCCGATATGTACAACTTGGTTGGACGACGTAGGGGAAGAATGAGGGTACACTTTGGCCTTCGAATTGTCATAATTCTACTACAATTGATGATCAACATTATTTCTATTTGCTCATAGGCATGCAGCAGTGATTGCATTGCTTGTGCTAATGTACTGACTTCAGTTTACAGCTTGGCCTTGTTTGAGATTACTTATTCTTAGTTTTCTCAAAGCCTTCTATCTACTAAAACAAATCGATATACAAACAATTGTTCCGATGTGGATTCTTCAATTTTGAGACTTAAAACTGTCACCGTAGGTGGAATTATGTCACCCTGTTTTTCAATACGGTTCCAAAATTGTATATGTAAGGTTCCAAAATTGTATATGTAAGGAACTATGGCGCTAAACACACAGAAAGCGTAGCGGAAAATATCTTGTTCTTATCAGAAGATCCATGCGAAGGAAGAAAGCATATACTAAGTTTTAACATGATAGGAGTTATATTTTTGGTGCGTGCACTCGATCTCCCGACAGCTAGGATCTCAGCACGATCACATGTCCGTGCCTTTACGGTATCCACACAAATAAGCTTCTCGTCCGTCTCACGAACTCAAGGATTGGAGAAGAAAATTACCTAAGGTTGTGCTAGCAACCAAGCAAGGTGGTTCGGTGGAGAAAAGAAGAAGAGATGAAGATGAGAAGAAGACCAAATGAACACCACTTGTTCATTGGCCGAAATTAACCTTTTGTACCCCTAATAGAATACCAAAAGTCTCTTTTGTCTTTTGCTCTTTCTTCATGAATGACTCTTAGTCATCTTTCATGAAGAGCCTTTTCATTTTAAAAAAATTTTTCATAGAAAAATCTTTTTGTCTTCTTTTACATGATCAATTCAAAATTAATCTTTTCTCTTCCTTGGTGAATTCGATTTCACCCAATGAGTCTAACTAATTGGACCTTATCAATCTAAATTGACTCTATGAATCTAATTCATTGCATGATTAGATTTTAGGGCTAATACTAACAGAATGACACAATGAAACCTTTCTATATTGCAATGCACTTATTCATTTGGTTTTTAATTATGAAAACAAAAAAAAAATCAATCATTTTAAGGTGCAAATTTGCTTCAAACTAAATCTGGTGTCAAATTAAAGATGTACACGAAGTATTGTGATGACAAAACTAGCGATCCCTTCGTAAACAGATCAACTCATAATCTGATTGTAATTTGAATATTTTGGCATGTTAATTAGAATACCAAGTCCTATGTTTATACACAATTCATTACCATTCTATTTCTTACCATAATTTATTGCCTTCTTTTTAAAAAAAAAATACAGAACTTTACATAAGAATGTATTTATGCAAAGATGATTTCTCGATGTCGGACATGATAATGATTATGTAAAACCATCGACAGGGTAATGATTATGTAAAATAAGAGGAGAACTTATTAAAAAATATTAAAAGAGAAATATGTTGTTTGCTAAAATAAAGTTTGGTTAATAACAGAGGATGATTTCTCATATAATTATATATATGTGTTTATATAAATTTTGGATAAAATTAATAGAAACATATATGATATATAGATTTTAAAATTTTATACGATCATCAATAGAGTTTGATTTTAAGTCGCGAGGTCCTCTCAGGACGATCTAATGACTAGCGTATAAAGTATTATCATCATGAGGTCTGAGGTTTAAATATTAGTAAAATTGAGGTAAATACCTTTTTTATATGCTAGTCACTATTTTAAAGGCTAGTAGCTATCTATGATTTATCTTTTTTTATTAGTTTTAGGATGAATTGATAAAGATACTAGATATGAGTATATTCATCTTTTTGTCATCGTAATTTATGTCGCGAGATAAAAATTATGATGCTTTAAAATTTGGATGCTGCATCCATCATTTTAGAAAATAAAAAAAAAGTGTTGATATTAACGTCACTGATTGGCTAAGTCTTAGCTGTGTTGTTGACAAAGAATACGGTTAATCTGGACACCAGACTGGAATAGAACACGTTACAAAAATGAAATTATTCAGTTCAATAAAACGTGTGGCGTCCATGGACCATATTTAGCCGGCACGGGACACGAATCATTTTTCCTGTACTCATGGCTGTCGCGTAGTGCACTGGACCCAACTCGTGACGTCACATTCGCCTATACTGCACCTGCCACGTTGAATTGCGCATTAGCCAGGACCAAACTTTGCGGGTCAAAACTTTTTTAATAATAATAATTATAAAATATACAAAATTGATAAGATAGAAAAAAAAAAAGAAAATTAAAAAACAAACTACAAACTAGAAGAAATGTATTTTCGAAATTTAGGAAAAGTTTAGGTATTTACAGATATTTGGAACGTGTTATGCATAAGATACTTCCATATATATCACGGTCACGGTGGGGTTTATAACTTAAATGTTATAGTTTTATTTTCTGATAGTTATTAATTCATTTTACTTTAGAGTTTAGACACACTTTTTTTTATATAAAGAAGAGAGAGATGATGAACATAGAAATCAATACGGTGGAAGTGATAGACATTGAAATTATTAAACAGTATGCAAAGGATGCTATCTCAAGGATAAATCTTATCCTGAATGCATGATGCATCCATCCTTTCCTTCTTTTCTATGACTGTCAAACAAAACTACAATCACTAGACTTGCTTAAATAAAAATATAGGGGTAAAAATGAAAATTAGGCCATTTGTTTTGGTTATCATTAAAAGCCGATAAGGTTCCTTCGATATTTAAAGCATTAAAAAATATTAGAAACCTAAAAAAATTGCTTAGCGTTAGTGAAAGGGAGATGCTTCCCTAGGGTTCGCATACTTATTAATTTATTGCGATCGTGTTACTTGTCTAGACCGATTATTGTCAGCTATGGTGGTCACGACCAGAAAATTTGTAGCTTGCTATTTTTCTTTTAAATGTTTATTGTATCCGGACTATCTCCATTTCTTTCTAACATATTTTTTCCTTTTTTTTTATAGAAAATTCAGCAGCTCTTCCTCCTTGTCGGCGTCGAACCCCTGGGTTATAGCCCAAATAAGTCATAAGTGTTGGATATAATTATCCCTATTAAGTGTGTTTATTTATAAGTTGCACACGTGAATACGATCCGAACCCTTTAAAGTGATCTAACTTATATCTAATGAGTTTCGGGTGATTGGATGTGGATCTCATATATGTAGAACCTATAGTCCCGTATCTATTATCATCTTTTTACTGATAATAGATATTCAATATATATGAATTTATAATCTCACATCTATTATTATCGATGAGCTGATAATATATGTGCACTATATAATGGGTTGGTCCCTAGATGATTAGGGCATCTTTGAGACGTCTTTTTGTTTTCCATTGACGAAGAGGATCCGGTGCCGTCAACCCTAACTCCTCTGGAAGACTTACCTTTTCTTTCCACTGTTTCTTCTTTCACAGGATTTTCTGGACGACACTAAAGGACAAAGATATGACTCTTCAATCATGTTCTTTGTCATTATGTTTACGTATTATTATTTTCTTATATCATGTTTTTGATGAAACCAAGATCCATGTTTATATGTTCTTATTTTTCCTATTCGAATTCTTATTTCGATTGTTTAGAATTCATGCGGCTTAGGTTTTACGAGAGCTATCAATAAGATGGCTCCACCCTAGCTCATAATGGTATAATC
>JBBMJZ010396405.1:0-13879 GCA_037833815.1 Zingiber zerumbet
TATATAAAATTGAAAAATAAAGTATTGATAAAAAATAATTAATTAAATTAATTAAAAAAATAAAATTAAAAATACATAAGAGTTATTTTTAAACAAAATTAATTAAAAAATTAAAACTAAATGAAATATATATATATATATATAAAAAGGCTACATGCGTCCTTTGGCAGAGAGAGAGGGGAGGAGGTGGAGGTGGAGGTGGAGGAGGGTGTGCGTGAGCCCGGCGCCCGGGGGATAACCGAAGACTTTGCTCTGACCTGTGTTGCTGACTGTCGTGCACAGTTTTTGTTTTTATTTTATTTTATTATTTTTGTTTTTTTTTAAATTTGTGGTTATGTCATTCAATGTTTTGTTTTTTTTTTAAAAAATCAAATACAAATTTATTTTAGATGTTCATGAGTGTGCGGCAGGCTATCTTCCCTATCCCTGGTAATCTTCTTCTGAATAAGCTTTAAGTTTTTGGACGATAAAACCGGCAACTTTAGTCGAACTTGTCATCGTTATCCACCAGGATCCCCAAACTTCCTACTTGCTTTCGGAATTAGATCTCTTTCTTGTGTCTTTCCGGCTGACGCTTGGTATTTGTGTTGAGTGGATATACTTTTCTTTTCTCCAGGCAGCTGAACTTCTCGATGCCTCTATTTAACTTGGGTCTTATTTTCCTTCCTGTCACAAGCAACTACGACCTGTTTGCTGCGTGACGATCTTCAACTTAGCGCTTTGCTCTTTCAAGTTGAAACTAGAAAACTTCATTGAAGCGTTCTTTTCATGCTGCAGGGACTGCTTCCTTGCACGCGGTAAGGCATGGCACACATTTTGCTCCATGGAAC
The DNA here is from genome assembly GCA_037833815.1 of Zingiber zerumbet. Taxonomy (NCBI): domain Eukaryota; kingdom Viridiplantae; phylum Streptophyta; class Magnoliopsida; order Zingiberales; family Zingiberaceae; genus Zingiber; species Zingiber zerumbet. The sequence continues at coordinate 831 of JBBMJZ010396405.1, forward strand.
TCTGCAAGCGTCGATCTTAGAAGCAGATTCTTTGCTGAACACACGTGAAAACCAGAGCAGACGAAAGTCTTTTCAGAAGGTATATATATTATCACAAAGCAGCTAGTTGCCATTGCCTATTTCAATTCCTCTGTTCTGCATTTTCCTCCTTTGTTTTTTTATTAAGCAATTCTCGATTCAAGTATAATAAGTGGTATGTTTTGCATGGCGTGCTGCTGAAACTGGAGACCTCCACTCTAACTCGAGTAAAGGGAACCCTTTTCAAAAGATTGTCATGGATCAGGAGAGCTTCTTTCTGCCGTCCCAAGGTTTTACTTGTTAGCTTCGACTTCAACTTATTGATCGATTAATTGAATTCTGCTTTTGAATGCCTTTTTCCGATCCGTTGCAAATTCGATATCAGGAACTCGTCCAACAAGTAGAAAGTTTTGATAAATTCGGCCCTGTGAGCGTCTACGCCACCATCGACCTGGAGAAGGCCAGGGTCGGTCGCACCAGAGTGATAAGCGGCGACTCCGTCTTCGCCTGGAACGAGGCATTCCATCTCTACTGCGCGCACCTCGCTGCCGACATTATTTTCACAGTCAAGACCGACAAAGCCATTGGGGCGTCCGTGATTGGCCGGGCTTACCTACCGGTGAAGGAAGTGATGTATGGAGCGCCGGTGGACCGGTGGCTGTTGATCTGCGACGATGACCGAAATCCGGTGAAGCAAGGAGCCAAACTGCACGTGAGAGTGCGGTACGTGGCCGTCGACAGAGACCCGGTGCAAAACTGGGGAAGGGGTATCGTCAACCTGTACCACCCAGGTGTGCCGCGCACCTTCTTCCCGCAGCGGCAGGGCTGTCGGATGACGCTCTACCAGGACGCCCACGTCCTAGACGGCTTCCTTCCTCGGAACTATGAGCCTCAGCGGTGCTGGGAGGATATCTTCGACGCCATCGCCGGCGCACGACACTTCATTTACATCGCTGGTTGGTCGGTCTTCACCGAGATCACTCTGGTGCGCGACCCCCAGCGGCCCAAGCCCGGTGGAGACGCCACCCTCGGCGACCTTCTGAAGGGGAAGGCCCGAGATGGCGTGCGGGTGCTGATGCTTGTGTGGAACGACCGGACCTCGGTGGGGCTCGGCCGGCTGAGGAAGGACGGCGTGATGGCCACCCACGACCTGGACACCGCGAGCTACTTCCGGGACACGGGCGTGCAATGCGTCCTCTGCCCTCGGAATCCCGACGACGCCGCGAGCTATGTTCAGGACTTCCAGACTGCCACCATGTTTACGCATCACCAAAAGACCCTGGTGGTGGACGCCGACAGTGGGCGGGATGGGAAGCGGACGATCCGCAGTTTCGTCGGAGGAATCGACCTCTGCGACGGCAGGTACGACACGCAGCAGCACTCTTTGTTCCGGACTCTTGCCACGGCGCACCGCCTGGACTTCCACCAGCCGAACTTCCCGGGCGCGTCCAGGTCCAAGGGCGGCCCGAGAGAGCCCTGGCACGACATCCATTGTAGGCTCGAAGGCCCCGTGACCGTTGATGTCTTGCACAACTTCGAGCAGAGATGGAGAAAGCAGGGCGGGGCGGAGCATCTGCTGCTGCCGGACGTCGAACGCTTGGCGCCCGCTCGTGCTGTGGTCGACGACAAAGCTTGGAGCGTGCAACTTTTTCGCTCTATCGACAGCAGCTCGGTTGTCGGATTCCCTAACACACCAGTGGAAGCCGCCGAAGCAGGGCTCATCACTGGCAAGGACCATGTTATAGAGCGTAGTATCCAGGACGCATACATTCATGCGATTCGGCGAGCCAAAGACTTCATCTACATCGAGAACCAGTACTTCCTCGGAAGCTCATACGACTGGAGCGCCGCCGATGGCATCAAGGTCGAGGACATCGGTGCGTTGCATCTCATCCCCAAGGAGATCTCTCTCAAAGTGGTAAGCATGATCGAGGCTGGAAGACCGTTCGCGGCCTATGTGGTGATTCCGATGTGGCCGGAGGGCGTCCCCGAGAGCGAGTCCGTGCAGGCTATCTTGGATTGGCAGCGACGGACGATGGAGATGATGTACAAGGACATCTCGCAAGCTCTCAGAGCCAAGGGTCTTCGAGCGAACCCTGATGATTATTTGGCCTTCTTCTGCTTGGGCAATCGAGAAGTGAGGAGAAGGGACGAGTACATGCCGCCGGAGCAACCGGAGCCGAACTCTGATTACAGCAGAGCCCAGCAAGCGAGGCGATTCATGATCTATGTCCATGCCAAGATGATGATAGGTAATTGCATGCGTAAATCTTCAGCTTGATACATTTATTACTTGGAGAAAAGTAAAAAAAATGAATTCTTCGCAGTCGATGACGAGTACATCATCGTCGGATCCGCTAACATCAACCAGAGATCAATGGACGGGGCCAGAGACTCGGAGATCGCGGTTGGCGCATTCCAACCCGAACATCTCGCAAATGAGTGGCGTCCGGCCATGGGGCAAGTCTACAGCTTTCGTAGGGCACTGTGGCACGAGCACCTGGGAGTGCAATCGGTGCAGGATGATGTCTTCCAGCGTCCTGGGAGCGTGGAGTGCGTGAGGAAGCTGAACACGGTCGCCAAACGGAACTGGGATTTGTACGCGAGCGAGGAGCTATCCGACGACCTCCCGGGCCATCTTCTCAGATACCCCGTCGGCGTCACCAGCGACGGGAAGGTCACGGAGTTGCCGGGGTTGAAGTTCTTCCCGGATACCAGAGCTCCTATTCTCGGGAGAAGGTCGGATTACCTTCCTTCCATTCTCACCACTTGACAACTTGTGTGCATCCGTGTCTGATAGAAGCAGGCTAATTTGATTTAATTTAGAACATGAACCGATAGATTAGCAATGATGGATTAAGAACACCTAGGAGAGAAAACTGGAGAAAAAACAACGTTAGATGTGTATTGATTTAAGAGAGGTCGCAGATGCCACTCAAACTAAATTAACCTTATTAATCTTTCATTATATCAGTCAATTAGCAGCAGCCAATACGAAACAAATACAACGTGTAGGTGTACTATAATATATCACAAGAAACTTGTAAAATTAAAAATTTTATAATGATGTAGCAATATCTCCTATATGTCTAGGTAAATAAAAATTACTCTATTGATTATACATTGGCACTGAAAGTGTCTACACCAATTCTTACATTAATTGGAAAGTTGGACAAAGGGAATTATATTCCAAAACGTAATTCCTAATGCCAACTTCTACGTGTTACATGCATCATCAAACTCTCGGTAAGCACTTGTTGAACCCATGGATATCACCTTCTAGGATCCACCCAAACTATTAGTGCTTACATTCACTAGATCCATCAACATAGAGTACAATGCTTCAAGCGAGAGATGCCCGAGAAACCTTCGGTTCTTGTACTCGCCAGAGTTTGTAGAGAATTTCCCATCATCTGCCATGCCATCCTCCATGATCATCCACCATGAGATGCAGCCATCGACGTCGTCTGGGTCCACACGTGCCACAAGACCAAGCATGTCACCTTGGTCAAGTTCAAGATACAGGCACAAAAAGTCTCTGCTCACCTTCATCCCAACTATCAATGCTTCATCATGAAGCCAACGAATGATCTGTCCTGCAATCTGCAGAATGGAACTAAGTTGAGGTAATCTTATTTGGCAATTTACCAAAAGAACGCACCTAATTTACTGAATATATCCAAAAGGAACCTCCTCTGAAATTTACCAAATAACACTCGTGTTCCCCAAAATGTCTCTCCACTCAACCCACTTACCATTAAAACATTTTTTGCAAAAGTGCTTTACGGTCCTATAGGAGTTAAAATCAAGATAAATGAATATGAATAAATTAAGAATACTAGTCATTTACTGGCACTTCTTGTCGGTTCCAGACTCACCAATTAGATTTTACTTAATCTATTCAAGGGCTAGCTATTTTGATAGGAAACCAAGGTCTCAGTAAGCAGTATGAGCTGAGTATCCTTCAAAACAATAATCTTAGTTTAGAACAAACAAGCAGTATACGCAATAGATAAAGATACCTGCTGAAGAAGAATTAGTGGAAGATCATCCAAGTCACACCCATAGCTATCCATTGAAGAACCATCAGCAGAAATTCCGAATGAACAGAGAGTACCAAGTGCACCTTCTCCACTCACTGTAACTTGGTCATCTTTGACCACTATCTTGGTATGAATTTGTGGCCTAATTAAACCCTTCACATCATAATTATTTGAAGACTCAGACAGACAAGCTGTATGAAAAACTGACTCAGGAAATTTTAAGAAGAGAGACCATGATGATGTTCTGGAATGCCAAGGAGGGTGAGACAACAGCTGAACATACGGAATCCTGCTGACCTGCATACAAAGGAAGGTGACATCAAAACTTTAGATGTTTTAGTACTTTTTAATTCACTGTCAAACTATAGAGGAAAAGGATCACTTCTTACAAGACGTTCTATTTCAGCCAGAACTTTAGTGGAAAAGATCCTATGAGCAACTGTCTTACAGAAATGAGTAAGACCACAAGATTCAGCAGCAGCATGACCAGGAACAGTTACTCTTGAGGCAGAAAAATTTTTCTCCTTCAATCGTACTAAGGAATTTTTGTGGAAAATATGTACCAAATAAATTTCTAAGCCAACAGGGCTAGGAACTTCCAAGTTATTTTGATTAAATTCATCTTTCTCGTTATTCACTACAAGTGCTGATGAGTCAGAATGAGTAAACCCATTATTGCCATTCTGAGAAAGTCCCCTGGAGTCAAGAAAGTCATCTTCTTTCTTAACGGATACAAGGGACAAACAAATAGATGTATCTTGACCAACAGCTAACTGTAAAAGGTCTTCTAGCATCCCAGTGACATGAATTCCTGGTGAAGTGCAGTAACTTTCATGATTCACCCTATCAAAAACCTGCAATTAACAAAACAAAACAAAAAAATCAGCAGCTATGAATAATGTAATGCTGAATAAAACAATAGAGAAGTACCTGCTCCAGAAAAATTGATTGATGAATTTCACGAAGAACTGAATGTGTATCTTTGACCCATGAATTGACATCTTCATCAGTTAAAGCTTCTTTCTTGTTTGCTTGAGGATTCTCAACTGAGTTATATATATTCCCTTTAAGAGGCTTCTTACTTCTAGAACTAAAATTGGTCCCAGTATAACTTATCGATATGCATCGAAATGATTTTTGAGGTCTTTGTATGGCCAAAAGGCCTGCATTCTCACGAACAATGCGAACTAGAGCATTGGGCAATGGACGAGATAGCATAGTAGTATCTGATGATGTATTGTCTAACAGATCAAATGAGAACCCATCACTACCAGAACTTGCTGCTAACACACGTTGTCGTTTAAGTTTCCAGTGTTGCTGCAATCTGTCAGTCAATGGAACATAAATTAGATAATATTTCCCAGATTTGGGAGCACTTGATTATTAAATGTGGAGCAAGTACCTGATCAGTGATCCATAGAATCTTGCCTCTCTTGAGACTTTCAGTTCTAATGCTTTCGAAGATTGTTTGAAGTACCTACCAAGATTCTGTATGAAATTCAATAAGAGATAGAAATAACTGTGTATACTGTTACATATTTGGAAACAACCACAAAATGTGGATCGTTTACTTGGAGAAAAGCAATTAGAATCATAATTTAATCTGTCAAAACAAAGTAGTAATCAGTGTCAAAAGAAAGCATTGCTGCCTTTTCTTTGACATAAAAAAACAAAACATAAATACTTTGACACTTGCATGAGCTAGGGTAAATTATATGCACTTCTATTGGAGTTTGAGGAAATTTCATGCTGCCTCTCAGATACTAAAAGGGCCACTGCATTCAATCTACAAAGCCCATGCTGCAAATTTAAAAGTGTATACAAGAAAAAAAAAAGCTGTTATCATTTTTTTAATAAAATATAATACCCGGAGACGTTGAAGCTTAGTTGCTGCAGATACTGCAAGGTCTGACAGATTTTCATTTGGCAACTGCTTAGGTCTCTGCATTCCAGACACTGCTACTGCATCATTGGCTTCAACCTACATTTTTTGCCCAGAAGCAAGTCATACTCTAATTTCTAATTTTACAAAAAAAATAAAGTCCTATTATTTCTATGATGGAAGAGATCGTAAAATTTTTCATATTTCTCAACAAGACTACAGATTCAGAAATGAAAAGGATGAAAAGACAACATTTTTAATTCTTGACTGGAGATACATATATCATGTATTACAGGATGTACCATACTGTGTGTAGCTGCAAATGACAATCCATCATGTGTCCCAAAGAGGGAAAAAAGATTGGGCAGGGGAGAGATGAATCTATAACAACCTCATACACATTGACCAATGGGAGCATAACACGTGTCGATAGTTGGCATTACAAGATGGCAAATAACCATGAACCATAAATAGGAGTTAGGTGCCATAATAAGGGGATTATTCCAGGAGAGAGATTCTTAATCCTTTCTTCTATCTTGACTGCTAAGATCCCAAAATTCCTTATCCTCGAACCATCGCATCTGAAAAATTCACTTTGGCTATGCGCATCTCCACCTTTTCACCTCAAAAGGTAAACCTCTTCACCTCATACAGGAAACCTCTTTAACTCGTATGGAAACTTCACCTCATAAGGGAAAACCTATTCACCTTATAACGCAAGCTTCTTCACCCCATTAAGCTAAACATCTTTACCTACTTATCTAGTTAGAGAACTCTCTTCACCTACAAATTGTCACTTCATGCAAACTGCTTATGTTTCATCCAAACTGTTCCACTCAATCCACTTCATCTTAACTGCTACAATTTCATCCCAACTACAACCAGTTCATACCGGTACATTAGAGAATTAGCCTAAGTAAGAGCAAATAGCCTAAGGTCTGTAGCAAGCCACATAATTTTATTGTAGGTTTCCCGTTTCCCATATCAACATGCATAAAGTTTCAAACATCTAAACAAATAGGTGGGAGATCATACTCTACATATATAAGCATTCATTAGTTAACAAATTTAAATAATTTTCATTGCTATCAATTTAGCACCCAAAGTCCAAAAGCTATAATGTTGATTAACAATCAGTTGAAATTTTTTAAAGAAAAACCTTGGTTGTATGAAGAAAATAAGTCCAGCAAAGATGACCAGATACAGCAATGAGATACTAGATTTTTTTTATTACTTAGCTAAAATGTCCAACAAAGATGATCAAACACTGCAATTAGATACTAGATTTATAAGAATGTGCATATGAATAAAATAAGAGGTAACTAAAAGCACGAACCATTTTATTTTCTATGTAATTCACAGTTACTATACCTCAATTCTGTTGTAGATAACTCCTACACAGGGAAATAGTCTAAACTCTCCAACCGTTATTTCACATTCACTGCTACACAGTTTGACTCATTTCCTTTGCAAACTTAAGGTTAAACCAATCCAACACCATTTATTGTCGCCCCATAATCAGAGGTAACTCCATAAAATCCGTCTCTTCAAAAAAATTTATTTAAAATATAGCAAATTTTGATTTCTGTATGACAAAAGTATTTCAAGATCCTGGAAGCAAATGGAAAGTGTTGTTAATATGACTGCGAGAAGTAAACGACAAAATTGTTCACCAAAGAATAAGATTTCGACCACCATTTAGTGAATATTACACTAATTAAACCATTAAGTTAACCCTAAAACCAAGCGAATATCTAAAGAACTCTAAACTAAAGCCCTAAACGCATAATCTCAAAGGAATCTCCACAACTTTAATGCACGAGACTACCACTTTCACTTTATCCTAGGTCAATATTGTAACCGCTACTCCTAAGTTCATGAGTTAATGATATGAAGGGGTGAAAATCAGATTCTCCTCTAAATTAGAAAGCAACTTCCAGAGAGGCGAGAACGAACCGTGTTGATCAGATCGATGATGACTGATAACTCCTGGTGGGCAAGCTGCAGATTTTCCACAAAGCCCTGCCAGGGCCAGGCCTGCTGAGGTGCGGGAGCGGCCTCCTTAGGGGTCGTCTTCTGCTTTTTCCTCGTGCCAACGCTATCCGCCACGATGGAGGAGAAGTCGATTCGCCGAAGCATACCGAGGCGCTTCTCCTCATGACTAACATCTCTGCAAGGAGGAAGAAGCTCAGGGCGCGGCGCGCCAGATACATCAGTCAAAAGACAAATGAGGGGGAAAGATGCGCACGGAGGGAATTGCTCGTTGCCGATCTCATCGATGGAGTCCAAGCGCTTGATCGGGAGCCTGTCGAGATCGATCGATAACCTCCTTCTGCCGCCCTCCTCCATGGCCTTCGAACGGGAAGCCGGACTTGATTCGCCAGGTCTATGCGTACTGCGTTTGATGAGGGTTTTTAAAATACCGTGAAATATGAGTTTTTAAAATAAAAAATACGATAAAATATTTTTGATATTTTTTTTTTAAAAAAAAATAGGATGCCTTCTGTATTTTCACCAAAAAAAATTAAGCAAGACAATTTAAAACAAAAAAAAAATGTTACGCGGGCCTTCGCAATCTAACTTCTTTTTTACATTTTATCCCTTACAATTTAGAATACTATATTTTACGCTATATAGTTTTTTTTTAAAAAAGATCCTTCCTCCCATAACATAGATGTATTCGAAAGAATTTCCTTACCTCCTCTTTATCTTTCTTCTTATTTTGTCTAATAATTTAATTAAAAAATATTATAATAATTAAAAATTCTCTTTTTTGAATCATATGATTTAACTTTAATTAGATGTAAGATAAATGATTTTATATCCTAATTTATCATATGATTTTAGATGTTAAGGCCAATGCTATTTTTACTTATAAACTATGAAGAGTAAAATATAATATTATAAACTAAATAATAAAATTACAAAATTAAATAAATTATAAGCAAAAAATAGATAGACTATGAGACCAATAAAATTGAGCAGGATCTTCTAGATTACAAAGTGTAATCGGATAAACTAACTCATTTATAGGTGAGATTTCATAGAATCCATCTGCTATACAAGTGGGATCCATAAAATCCCACCTATAAATCACCTTTGGTCCAGAAATAGATCAGGGGTTATGGTCCAGAGAATCTAGACTGAATAAAGATGGTAAAACAGAAACCAAATATGAAATGAGCTCAACAAGCAATATAAAAAATTAGATTAATTAAATATTAATTAACGTTTGCATTGTCAATACATTAATATTTTCTTGGTCGCATGATATTTCCATGCAAATTAAATCAATTAGCTCCCATCCCTTGCTCTTGTCGTACATAATCCATGACACCACAGTCGCAGAATCTGTCGATAGCATGAAACCACCAGAGGCATGTAGAGAAAGCTACATTGCTCAAAGCAGAATCAATTGACACCACACTGACATAATTTGTTGACCGTACAATTAAATTAATTAAGCATATACTGTTTAAAAGATAGTCTTAAATTCAGTAACAGTCTAGACTTTAATTAGCTGATAACATGCTTACAGTCTCGAAGAAGACACGACAATTTAGCGATATACATATACACACACCAGTTGAAACAAAAAGGGACGCAACATATATTTATTGACTTGTTTGAAAAAGTCTCTTCATGTGCTTGCCTATTAGTATTCTGAACCTGCAACGAAAATATATATAATTGACACTTTCGTATAATTTAGAAAATAGGAGCCTCGAATTAAGCTATTTAGTTAATAAAAAAATGATGATTAATTACCACAGTCTGATCTCGGTGCATTGCATCGGAAACATTCCATCCTTCTCGCATAGTTGTGCTCATTGCAACCTAATCTATTAAAGCATATAACAGACCATTAGGATTCGTTCAATTCCAGAGATTGGCTGAAAAGATATCGATAAAGACGTTCCATCATCTCATTCATGTATATAAAAGTCGTGTTATACTCAACACTTGGCATCTCCTCGACGCACAGCATCTATTGAGCTAGATAGTACGCGACTTGATGAACAATGTGGTACTGGTGCGTGAATATTAAAGTTACTTCACTGCAACTGTGCGTGGTGTTAGAGAATAATATATATGTGATACCTGGAGCAAATCCAGTCGCCGGACTTCCAGGAGGAGGAGCAGTAACCGGCGGCCGAGGCGGTGTCGCAGCGGAAGCCCCAGGAGCTGGCGATGGCGGAGGCGGAGTCGTCCTTGGAAGCGCCGCACTTGAAGCAGGAGGGGCGGTTGGCGTAGTTGTGGACCCGGCAGGCGGCGCAGTACCAGTCGCCGGGCTTGACGTCCCAGCTGCCACCAATGCTGGTGTAGTCCGGCCGCTCCGCCCCAAGCTTATGCTCGCCGCACCGCTGGCAGGAGTCCCGCCGACAAAAGTTCACGTACTCGCACGACCTGCACACCCAATCCCCCGGCTTCCTCGACATCCCCCCGCTCATTTTGATATCGTTTAGCTTATTAATTAAACCAACAATTGGTCGTCCGTGATCTCGATTGAATTAAGTCTCGGAGGGGTAGGATTTATATATGAAGGGAAGAGATACATAGAGGCATGTGGGATTATAACGAGGTACGTAATAGTTGAGGTTCCAACCTAGCCAGCGTCTTAATATTCTTTATGCGATATTCTTTTGTAAAGTTGTAAAACAAAAAGGAAAAAAAAAACCACCAAGGAAGGTTGTATGTGGGGAGTTCATGTTCGATATATATATAAAGGAAGGTACATATCGAAGATATATAATCACATTTTAATTAATTTCACAATTCATTCATGTGTGATCGTGGCGGCAAAATGGAACCTTCCTAGCTAGCCACTTTTCAAGTTCTTGGTGTGTTCAATGTGAGGTGGCCATGCACAACAAAATGTAGACTGTTGCGATATGTTAGCGACTAGCTTCTTATCCGCTACGTTTTAGATTCTTGCTCAGTACTACGTGGAAAAAGATAGACGTGGGCTAACTAGCGATTGCATCTTCCACTTGAGTAGCCATAGTATATATTCCTTTTGCCTAAAGGCATGATGACTAATCACACATATTTGGACCAGTACATGTACTATACCTCCTATAGAACATTAGACGGTTCCTTTTTGTCTCTCAGATGTCGACATTTATAGTTGATGTGGCGAATTCTTGCCGCCATGTGGCCCCCACGTGTTTAGTGCAGTTAAAAGTCATGTTTAATTGTCAGTCAAAATCTAAATGAGTCAAATATGATCCAAAAAAATTAGATCCAACCCAGATGAAACTCGAATTTGATCGGACAAGTCAACTATTATATCTCGATCTCAATTATCAACATCTTCTCAATCTCATATTCTAACACCCTCCCAGTTTCAACAATTCACCTCGTATCAATCTTAGTCATAGTTGTTGACACCTTTAGTATCAGTCTCAAATCCTAGCATCACCTGAATCTCAATTTCAATCTTAGATCTCAGCGTCATGCATGCATCTCTGCAGTAGCTACTGACACCTTCAGTATCAGTCAGATCCTGTCATTATCCAAATCTTAATATCAGTCTTGGATCTCGACCTCACTCGTATCTCGATCACAATTGTTGATACCTTCAGTATAAGTTTCAGATCACGACATTACTTGGATCCCAGTCTCGAATCTCAGCCGCAATTGCTGATACCTTTAGCCTCATATCTTGGCATTACCCACATCTCAATCTCGTATCCTAGTCTCACCCGTGTCTCAGCTGCAATTGTCAATACCTTCGGTATCAATCTCATATCTCAACATCACCCAGATTCTAGTCTCAGTCTCAGATCCAAGCCTCACTTGTGTCTCGGCCATAGCTACCGACGCCCTCAGCATCAATCTTAAATCCCGACATCACCCAGGTCTCAGCCTCAAATTCCAGCATCATGCATGTCTCGAACTCAATTGCCAACTTCATCTATCCTTAAGGTCACTCGATATTGATGTCATTTCCTCAATCTTGGACCGAACCCACACTAACCCCTCGTTCATGAGGCCAATTTTCTCAAAAGGTGTCGACAACAATAACAAATATTTCAGAACATGTGACACTAGATAAATGAAGAGACATTTAAGGGGTATCATATTTGGTCCCCTAAATGCCCACTTTATGGCTCATACGAGGATGATGGAGGAGTATGCATCGTAGCATCTAACTAGTAGATGCTCTTTTTGTACGTACCCCGAATTAGTTTTGATGTGATTAACCGAGTTAAGTTAGGTCTTGTGTGTTTGATGCCTTGTGTATGAATGTGCAGCGACTTAGGAACACAGAAGTCAAGCAAAAGACGCAGCGAATGAGAAGGATACACGGAAAGGGAGTTGACTGGCTAGGTGCATCCGAGGGACGAAGAGCTGCGGAAGAGTACACCTGCTGAGTGAGAAGGATGCGCGCGGCCCATCCGAGGGACAAGAAGCGGAGAGGAAGTCTACTTGAGAAGAAGGTCGAAATTGAGCTCCAGTGACCTCAACGCCAAACTACTGAAGCATGACCTAAGTGAGCGGAGTCCGAAAATTGTCAACTCGAAAGTTGACCTTGAAGACTTGAAAACTTGAGACGCCTTAGTTGGATTGAGGTGCATCGGATTCCTAGAGAAGTCATTGCTACGAATGGGACTTGAGGTGCCTCCGATGGACTGAATGTGCCTCAGATAAATAGTAACTGAGGCGTGTCAGATCATCTAGAGGCACCTCTAATGATCATAATCATTGCGGAGCGGATAAGCAACGGATTCCAACTTAGCCTAACAGAGCGCCTCCGATGAACCAAAGTGCCTCACATTCACCAGTTCAGCTGAACATTAGCAGCGATAAGGATAAAGCTTATCCATTTGGAGGCGCCTCCAAGCATTTGAGGTGCCTTCGATGTGTCGCATCAACAAATGGTAACTTCGACCAATGACCTATATGTAGGACCGTTGCGGCCGGCTAGAAGGGGGGGTTGAATACCTGCAAAATTAAAACGAATAACCCTTCTCGAACTCTTAAACTAACACTTACATTAATATAAAAGAGATATATAAATAAACTAAAAGTAAGAGACACAAGTATTTACTTGGTTACAACTGGGGAGGTTGTTAATCCAAGGAAGATGATCGTGCACTAAT
>JBBMJZ010396412.1:0-30220 GCA_037833815.1 Zingiber zerumbet
ATAATATAAATTAATTGTCCTTAGAGTTTAGTAGATTCTCTATGGAACACGAATTCAAATCTCACCGATAATAACACATTACATCCGGAGAGTTTGAAAAAATTTATAATGTTGGCGGTTCATTGTGACTCATTTGTATTTTTCAATTTATTCTGATGATAGTGAAATCTTTTCATAAGATTAAAGCAATCATCTTAAAGATTAATCGTATCATAAAAATTGAATACCTGAATTAATATTTAAGAAAAACACACTATTTTTTACCATCTTATCTATAACTACTTTGATCTCATAGAACTTCCAAAGACAATAGAGTAAAATGATGATCTTTTATTGCGGTAAAATGTCATATGTTGATCTTGGACATTCCACACGATTAATTCCATGATCATTAATAGAAAGGTAAATTAAGAAATTATAACGAGTAACAGTCCCCATGTTGATCTTGGACATTTTTAGTTTTCTTTAAAGATAATTCAGGCATTTAGTTCAACCCGACTAACTATAGTTCCACTATTAGATAAATTCAAGATTTATATAGGTCAATTTCTAAAATATTCATAGATTTAAATTCATAGAATTTCAAACATGTTGATAAAAGGGATTGTGCTCACTCCTAATGTCCCTATCAATCTGTCAGAAGTTAATACAGAGAAGATAAATCATATACCCTTGACAATATTTTATACGCTAGTGACTAGATCATTCCTAAAAGACTCATAGATTTTTAAACATATTTTTCTTTATAATAGGTAGGTGTGAACATCTGATTCATCTACGGAATAGATTTGGAAAATAACTTATGTACATTTATAAATCGTTCTCTAGAAATATTTATACTTAGTTTAGATAAATGGAGGGCGGAAAATTATTTCTGTTTGTCTTCTCTCCACTTCTGCCCAAACACACAAGCTTTTAATTGCTTCTAATTCTTTCTCCTGCAAAGTAAGCACAGCGTTAAATTAAGTAGCCATGCGTTTACTTCTTACGGCCTTCGCCACATAGTGGCACACACGTAATTATAACAAACGTACCTGGTCGATAAGAATAATCGATCAATAAAACCAAAAGCAGCAACGACAAAACAAGGAATAGGTTTTTACCTGCAGTACCCGCTTGCTCCAGAGTTCCGCGGTTCCGTAGGTGCTGGTGGCTGCTCGATCGGCGATGGCTTCCCATCTCGCTCGTCGTCTGGTTCGTCGCCCCGTTGCAGTAAGGGTTCGCTTCTCCTTTCAATTGCCCGCCAATAATTTGAGATCTGGAAAAAATTGATTTCGTCTTTTCTCTAGCTGGGGCGCGCTAAGTGCCAAAAAGATGGTGCAGTTGGAGGGTAGAGAGTGTTCCTGTGGTGAAGACGGCGGCTTTTACATTTTTCTTGTTTTTCTGTGATCATCTTATCGTTTATTGGGTCGGGCTTTTGTGACCTTGCGAGTTCTTAAAGTTGAGCGAAGAGGAGTTGTGTTTTTTTTTTAATCTCCTTCTGTTCGAGATGAATTTTTTTCTTCGAGGAGGGATGTGGTGACTTCCAGCAAGGCGAGATGTAGATCTGGATTGAGGCGAGCTTGGCCGAATTGGGAGAAGAAATAAAAAAAAAAAAAAAAGAGTAGCGAATAAGGACTTGTTGAATTTCCCATGGTCGAGATCCTTGTTAGGGTTTTGTTCTCTGACGCTATAAGGTGTTGAAATCTATGGGCAACTTCTCTAAAACAAGTTTTTTTTTGTGTGTGTTGCTCGTTGTTCCCTTGAAATAGAAAAAAAATAATGGTTTTTTTTATAATTATCATCAAATGAACCTGCAGCCTTCTTAATCTTGAAGTGAACACACTACCAAAGTGAAAAAGTTCACAGAGATGCGAATGTGCATGAATTTCAATTTTTAACTTTCAATGAGCATTTTCGAATTGCAATAGATAATGCAATATATGATTATTCCTTAAACATACAAATTCTATACGTTAGCATATTATTTGGATTTGGAACTTTTTTTAGGTTTCTGCTGATAATGGCTTGCAATGATTTGCAATGCTTGTAAACTCGAGAGTAGATTATGGTTTATTTACTCTGTCTCACTTATATATATCTACTTTATAATGGGTACCTTGAAGCACTAATTATCCTTATCTGCATCATTTTATTTCAGGCCTTATTTCTCATGAGAAGTTATGGTCAGGCCCGACAGATCAGCCATTACATTCTCCCTGGTGATCAGTTTTTCTTTGACTAAATTTCATTTCTAAAGGTAATACAATGTTAGTATTCACATTAGTTTTGCTTTCAGGTGGCCCTGTTTGTACAAAACCTATGAGGTAAGCATCCTATATTTTTTTTTTCCTCAAGTAATTGTTGTTTCTTTTGTGTAGTTCATTTGTATTCTTGTATCCACATCAGTTTACTTACTAGCTTTATTTGATCTTCTGGAAGTTGGATTTGTTTTATGCATTTCTCTTTGAGTGTGTAGGGAAGTTATGGAGTTCTTCCCAAGGTCAACATCCTACAACTTGTGGAGTAGGTTCTTTTCTTCTGAAAATGGTGAGATTCCTTTACATTTCTTGATAGCTTTGTTAGGTTTCTATTTTTTTTCTCTTCTGTAAATGAGTTCTTACTTGCACCTTTTCTTATGTTAAAGGTGATCTGGTTGATGCTGTTGTCCCATTCATGGGCGAATCTATAACTGATGGGACTTTAGCAACTTTTCTGAAGAGTATGCAATCATCTTTCTCTAGCTCTTTGTCAGTATGTGTATATATGTGTACATACACTTGTATTCACGTGTATGTGTGCATTATGTCTATTTGCACATAACATGAATGGCCGTTATTGGTTGGTCTAGATCAACAGAAAAAGCATACTAAATGGAGAAATGTAAAAGGTTGACATCAGTTTATGACATAAATAGTGAGTCAGTGAAATTTGCTATTATGAGCAAAAACTTCTCTTGTTCATTGTATGGACAAGGCTACAAGTCTTTGAAACCCCCTTACTATTCATCAAATCACCAAAACATTGCCGCTCTTTGTTGTAAACGGTGTACAACTATGTTTTAATTAGATGTTATATCTTGAACTTGAGTTGAATGTTTGTTTGTCACAAGGAATAAAGATTCAACCATATTTTTGTTATTGTCTGAATAGCAAATGATGCATACTGTCATACAAGAATAGGTTTTCCTTCTATCATGATAAAGTACTGCCATATTTTTTTTGCTTGCGGGCACTGTATAATCTGGAGATCACTTTTGACTATCAAATTCTGGATTATGATATGACTAAAACAAGGTGTCGGTAACATTGATCTTTTCTCACCATTAAACTTTGTATGGCAATGTCTGCAGCAACATTAATATTAGCTAGATAATTAAATCTTCATGGCTTCATTCTATCTCTACTCTTTGTTAAACTAATTCAGCAATAAGAATGACCATACTTGGGATCAACAACATTGATCTTTTCATGTAATCACATTGTGTAAGGCCTTATTCTTGGTATTAACAAAGATATTTAGGATGTGCTTGATTGCCATTAATTTTCCTCTACCTCCTTTTCCCTCTTAACACTATTGTACTTGATCCAATTTATTTGACACTAGATACTGTTAATTTTATTTTCTCATACTTGATCCAATTTATTCTCATCTTATTTATACCTACACAATTAGTGAGTGTGGATTATTTTTTGAAACTTAGTCAAATCTGGGTCTTATTTTGTTAACAGAACCCGGTGATAGAGTTGAAGTTGATGAACCTATTGCCCAGATTGAAACTGACAAGGTTTCAAGTGCTATTTCTATCTTATTTAAGACATTCTTTTTACTTAATTAAATTTTTATCTATAATCCGCTAGTCAACTCTTGTAATACTATTTATATATGTTTCAGGTAAGTATTGATGTTGCTAGTCCTGAAGCTGGAGTTATTCAGAAGGTCGGAGGATCTATTTTTTCTGTGTTTTTCTTTATGCTTTGTTTATATTTTCACATTTTTATCATGGAACTTAATACCATTGAGTTTTTATATGATTGATAGTTCATTGCCAAAGAAGGCGATACAGTGACTCCTGGGACCAAAGTTGCTATTATCTCTAAGTCTGCTCCTACCGACACTCATGTAGCACCATCAGATGAGATAGCTGGTAAGGATACTTCACCTGCCGTTCCTGTTGAGAAGAACATTGATACACAAGTGCCAAAAGTGGAAGCTCCCATCAAAGAGAAGCCAAAAGTACCCTCTCCTCCACCCCCTAAAATCTCACCTTCAGAACCTCAACTTCCTCCCAAGGAAAGGGAAAGACGTGTAAGTCTTGTTTGACATAAGATCTATTGTTGCATGAATAAATGATATCCATAATATAAAATCAATTACAATTACAGGTTCCTATGCCAAGACTAAGGAAAAGAGTTGCTACACGGTTGAAGGATTCACAGAATACATTTGCATTATTGACCACATTTAACGAAGTGGACATGTATGCATCTACATTCTTATTTCATTCTGCTCCTTTTGAGACAATTGTCTAACATGCTACATTTTTTATCTTCAATTTATCTTATTGAGTACACATTTATTATTATAAAAAGGCACCAGAGATATGATTGTTTTTCCTATGCTACATGGAGTTAGCTTGGTTGCCAAAACAAAAGGAAGTAGTTGTTTACATTTTTTTTCCTACCATTACGAGATACTCACTCCATCTAGTGTCATGTTAATAATAGAGAGGATGATTCATAGGTTAATGGAGGTGAATGACATTTCACTTAAGTGCAAGTGTTAAGTCTTAATCACTTCTTTTCCAAGTGATGAACTCTTTAAACATCAATTTTATGTGTGTTTCATCTATTCTACATCGTCAATCTTTTTCAACCTTTTAAATTTTTGTATGTGTTAAAAATTTCTTTTTCCATGAAATAAGCATTTTCCATTAGGGATAATGCTTAATTTGTTCATTCATGAAATACAAATGAAGAGCATCTAATTATTAACATCAAAGATGCCATGTAGAATGCTAGAATAAAATGGATTAACATTAACAAGTTGTATGTATCAATTCTCAATTCTAAACAAATATAACTTTTGGATAATCTAAAAAAACAACTTAAAAGTAGGAAATTGTTCCATTGGCTGGAATGATGTACTATAGGTTGTGACAGAGTATGAGTGATGGTGCACACAAAATATTTTTTTGTGCTTAGGAATCTGTAGCTTGCCTTTCTATCACAAATAATTTTTTCTTATTGGATTTTTTTTAATGAAATATGAAGAAAAGATAATGTTTTTTTTTCTTATTTACTTCCTGTTTAAACCTTTGGTGTTTGCACATTGTAGGACTAATCTGATGAAGCTCCGATCTGAATACAAAGATGCCTTTCTGGAAAAGCATGGTGTGAAGTTGGGACTCATGTCCGGTTTTATAAAGGTAAATCTGCACTACAGCATCAGGCTCTCCTTGTATTTGCCCGTTTAATCGTAGTTATTTTTCATGGATGTTAGGCTGCTGTTTCTGGACTCCAAAACCAGCCAGTCATCAATGCTGTCATTGACAGCGATGACATCATATACCGGGATTATATTGATATCAGTATAGCTGTTGGTACGCCTAAGGTTCGTAGAAGTCAACCAATGTTAAGCATTTTATTTGATATTACATTATGGATGGTGTTCTACCCTGGAATGATTTCAGGAGTTCAATTCTGAATTTGTCCCTAATCTCACAGGGCCTCGTGGTTCCAGTTATCCGTAATGCCGATAGAATGAATTTTGCAGAAATAGAGAAGGAGATTAACACCCTTGCTAAAAAGGCAAACAATGGAACCATTTCAATAGACGAGATGGCTGGAGGCACATTCACCATCTCAAACGGTGGTGTATATGGAAGTCTCCTGAGTACCCCGATCATCAACCCCCCACAAGTAATGAACTTTAATGTCTTCAAAGCTTTGAATATGTACCCATGAGTTCTTGTGCGATAGACTAATCCGATTGTATGTTTCTCAGTCTGCCATATTAGGCATGCACTCCATAGTGCCCCGACCGATGGTGGTTGACGGAAGCATTGTCTCGAGGCCAATGATGTATATTGCGTTGACCTATGATCACCGACTAATTGATGGAAGAGAAGCTGTATTCTTCGTGCGGCGCATTAAAGATGTGGTTGAAGATCCACGAAGGCTACTCCTCGACTTGTAGGCACACCAAAAGGCTGATGGTTCGTTGATGCTTTTCAGCGGCAAAATAATTTTGTGAAACATTTAATTTAATTCCTACTGCAATTTTTTCGATACATCAATGAGAACGTGAGTTGCATCATGACTTTGTTTCCTTAGCAGAGACTATACATTTGATTTACTGTGGAATTGAGATTCCACAATCACATTGAACATTGCCAATTTGAGTTAATGGATTATAAACGGCTTCAATGTTTGGGGTCAAAATCTTTAATTTGCATCTGACTCGTTGGTAAATGGATTAACTGGACCGACCGCCCTGTTATGAATTAAAACTGAAACATTTGGTTGACAAGGAAAAGCACGTACAAGTTTCATTTAGTAAAACACATTCTTACACAAGAAATAAATACTACACAGCAGGAGAGGAAATTAAACAAGAAACCAAATTAAACTGTCTTTGATTCTACACTAGAATTGAGAGGGTAGGGTATACAAAAACACAAATCCATCTTTGGTTTTCATAACTTAGTTAAACTGTACACAGGAAATTTATGATATGGATAGATTGGTTGAATTTGCTTCTAGTAAGGTGAATTTTCGGCCGATCAATCCACACTAAATAGTTTTCTACTCCACCTTGTATACTTTGGTCTCATGCTTTGGTGGTTCGGTGGGGAAGTACTTGATCCCCACTAGATCACCAACTTTGCTGATAACCTGGAGAAGCATAAAATAGGCAGGATCATTCGAGATGAAGCTAATCGAGTTTAGTCTCCAAGGCATGAACTTACCTCCAGCCCTTTAAGCAGATCTTCCCTAGAGTGTGCAGCTGATATGCAAATTCGAGTCCTAGCAAGAAGAAGAGGTGAGGCAGGAAATGCAACCATGACAACAGCAACCTGCAATAAGTTAATGCAGTGGAAAGATCCATCATTTACAACATCTAGTCTTCCTGTTAAAAGAGTGATGATGAACATGACTAGTTTGTAAATGGCCTAAGATTGAATGAGCTGCTGCAGAGTTATGTCACTGAAAACAGCCTACATGTCCATGAGTGTAACTTATTGTTTATGTAAAGAGAGAGTGAGAGCTCTCAAGTCTCAAGTAATATTTGACTCACAAACATGCACCATATGTTTCAGGAAGGATTATAACTTACATTTTGCTTGAGACATTCCCTAGAAAAGGCTGGAATCTTTGCTGGGTTATAAAGCATTATTGGCATAATCGGAGAGTCATTGTCACCGAGGACTTCAAATCCCATTTTCTTAAGTTCACGTCGGAAGAAATTACTATTTTCACGAATCTGTGCAAGTTTCTGGGACCCTGGTATAGTCTGACCAAATAAGAGACATACCAACTACTAGCAGAAAGACAAGAATTCAGCAACAGTATAGATTGAGGAACAAGCATGGTCATCCTAATTTACCTCTTCTTGATCCATCTTCTCCGAGAATGACTTTAAGTGATGATATAACTTGCTGCACAGCAGGTGGAGACATGGAAGTTGCATAAACATGTGCTGGACAAGTGTACTTTAGGTATTGGACAACTTCCTAAACAAGAATTTTTAGATATTTAGTAATTCACCCTAATCAATGGCAAATATAACTTTTTTTTTTGCCAAGAGAACCTTGGATGCTGCAATGTATCCTCCACAGGATCCAAATGATTTTGTAAATGTGCCCATCATGACGTCAACATCAGCGGGATCCACTTCTAGGAGCTCACAGACTCCTTTGCCAGATTTCCCAACAGCACCAATGCTATGAGCCTCGTCCAAGTAGATGTATGCCTGTTTCCATAAAATACCAAGTCTAATTGTTCATTTTATAGTCATAAAAAGAGGAATCATAGTAAAAGACCAACAGAGAATTGTGCAATTGTGATTAAACCTTATATTTCTTGCAAACAGCTATAACCTCAGCAAGCGGGCAAAGTTCTCCTTCCATGCTGTATATGCCTTCGACAATGACGATAATCTTCTTCCATGGCCTGTGAGTTCGAGGTTGTCCCTCAGCTATCTGTTCTCTCAGAACCTTTTCCAAGTGCGCGACATCTACAAATAGATGAGAACAAACATTGAGGACAGCCAATCTGGAGCTAGTTTAAAATGCCCTTGGAAGATTAGGAACTTACTATTGTGTTCGAAAACACGTATTGCTGCACCTGATCCTCGAGCACCATTTACAATTGAGTTATGATTCAAAGCATCACTAATGATGAGTCCTCCCTGTATAACATCAGATTGTTGATAAACGAACTAAATAACACTGAATTCCATCCTTAATCTCAGAGTTACCATAAAAAAATTATACAAACCTTCCCAATCAAAGCAGGAATAATGGTAGAGTTTGTAGCATAACCCATGCCGAAAGTTACAGCAGCTGGTTTTCCAACAAACCTTGCAACTAGCTCCTCCAGCTCAGTATGCAAGTCAGTTGTTCCTGCTCCACTCAAAGAAAACTTAAATTGATGCCACATTTATTCAAGACTCTTGTTTGCAACCTAGAAAGATCGAAGACATACCTCCATCAACACGGATACTGCAGGTGCTGGGAGAATACTTCTTTAAAGATTCAATTACACGAGGTGTGCAGTATTCATCAGCCGCTGCAAAACCAAGGTAGTTGTATGATCCCAGATTAAGGCACTTGGAAGTCTTCGAGGTCCGACTGCACAATTATAAGAAAAAGTTAAAATTGTCAAGAAGTTCTAAAGGAGTGCAGTAATCTTAAATAGCACTCCACAGCATTTGATAGCTATCACTATTGGATTACATCATATAGACGTATGACTTGACTATAAAGCTCAAATACATGGGCAAAGTTGAAATTTTAGTAATATTAAATAACTACCAAGTATCTGATGAAAATCAATATACTTACTGTAAGGTCTTGTTACTGTCCTCGGAGTACCGTTCCACCACATCAAACCAAGCATCTGGTGCACTTGCAATTGGTCGACAAAAGCAATCCTGCACATCGAGTAAATTGTTTTTGAAAGATAACCAACTCATTTAAGGAACTGTAGAATATTTAGATGAGTTTAAATCATTAGTGAATCATTCACATTATGATAGAATCGAACTTAGTCTGATGTCATATCAGTTAATCCTCTGAAACAAACTCAAACGGGTATGCATACTTCTTACTTTAAACCCAAGTTTAAGTTAGGCTGGCTGCATGATATATTAAAATAATCCAGAGTCATATAAGACGATCGTTTAGTTTTATTAAAAGCCGACAGGACATGTTCATATCACACAATTAATGTACTTCAACCTTCAATAACAAGAATATTATTTCATTTTATGTTTTGCTCTTTATAAACAATTCTTAACCTACAGATGCAAAAAAACTCTTGGATTTGGAAGTATTTACCTAGACAAAATGAAGAATAAGAAAGAACTTTTAAATGGCATATCACATATAACGAAGTGGAACAAATGCTAAGAGTTTCCTTATTTACTTTATTCCCCTTTCTTATCCCTCTTATTTTTTGTCCTTAGATAAAATCTGACTAATCTTTCATATTTCAAAACTTATCTACAAGAATTTGTTTATCTTGTGGTACATTTATTGCATAGTATGATGAACTATCCACCAGTCTATTGCACCAATGAAGCCATGAAAGAAGCCTTTGGGAGGGAATGGGTATAAGTGCTAACACCGAGATCTGGACATAAATGGAAAAGGCTATTATTAAGTCATAGAAAATTGGAAACTGGTTGAATTGAGTTTTTGAAACTTAAGTGGCTTGGGAAACACTTTCATCAAATAGTTAATTTCAGATTTTCTACTTGATTGACAAACTTTCAGAGAACATGCATTAAATGAAATGGTCAAGGAAGCGTTTGTCTAGAAGGAAAAAAAAAGCTGTCTACGTATATCAAGAATGAGAAGCCTCTTACAATCCTCCACCAGAAGTAATGAAAAGTTTTTTTTTTTAAAGATATCATACCCCGACTATATTATCTAGAACAAACTTTTGTAGGACCATTTTTGTAATTAACCTCAACAAGGAGATATTCGATTTATTGGAAAAGGTTAAAGGCATGAATAATTAAGGAGAAAACTAATTAGAAACTACAAAGAATTTTCAAGAAGAAATCGATAAGGATTTGAGAAACAACACCTGAATCCGCTGATAGAGGCGTCGGGTATAGAAGTCTTCCAGCCCTAAGCAGATCGGCGCATACCCCTGTTCCATACATACAGTATCAAGGAATTCCTCTCAAGATCCGATTTTCCAAAAATCCCCAAAATGATTCTAAAAAGAACGATCGAGGGATGGAGACGAATCACTAATAAAGCACAAAGGAGCGACCTTGAGGTCCTCGGAGCTGGATTTGAACCAATCGATTATCTTCCGGAACAAATCCCTGAGCTGCCCGAACGCGAAGAGGAGGCCATAGCTGAACAGCGTCGTGAGTGCGGTCGAGTAGGGCAACCTCACCATATTTCCACCACCGGAGAAGTCGACCGCCTCCGGATCTCTCCCTCTCTCTCAATCTCGCAAACAAGAAAGGGATACAGCGTTCTAGAGGAATTGATTAAAGAGAACCGGCAGGAGTCGAAGATGTAGCGGATACATGGAGAGTGAAGATAAGAGATGGAGGAGGGTTTGCATGGAGGAGAATAGTCGTCAATGGCGTCTCTTCGAGATGGAACGAGGTTTGAACGTAGAATTAGAGGTTTCTGGCCTACTCTAGCGGGGGAGACGACAAGGAAGGTGGCTTTCACTTGGTTTCTACCAGTCAGCGGTCTTTTTCCTCCAGTTTAAATTTTTTTTATTGAATTATATATTTTTTTATTTTAATATTATTACAAATAATTTAAAATAATAAAATCTATAAATTACTATATTTTTTTTATTAAAAATAACTTTAGAGTTAAATTTAACCCAACTTAATAATGACCGAATATTAACAAACTATTTTTTTAATATTAATTTTTTTATTTCTATCAAATCGAAGACTATATTATTTGTTAGGGAAAAATTATAGGAGTGTCCATCATTTATAAAATCGTATGACATTTCATTTTTAATTAAAGTCAAATAAATACCTCATTTAACTTGAATTATCCTAAACATCTTGCATTATCTATACTATGGAGAAATTATTTGTTAGCTTCTATACGGCGAGTGATAAGATAAGGAAACCAACTTCTACATCGTGTATAAAAATTATATTCATAAATGGAAAATTAGTTAGGGATAAAAGCTTCAAAAATTTTTGGTGTTTTTAAAAAAATTAGATAATTGAAAAAAAAAAAAGTACAATAAATAGTAATTGTTGCATGTAGATGGAGAAAATTTGCTATATTTTAATGATCAAATGTGACATTTTTCTTTTTTGAAAAATAGAAGATTCAAAATGCAAAAACAATTTCCGTCATCACCGAATGAAAGAAATATAAAGGTCATTTGGAATGCGAATTTCTCGCCTCAGTCGCCATTAAATTCCAAAATTCATGATCAAGCACATCATAGCATACGACAATTGAACCAACTTTATCCAATCACCTTCGAGCATCGAGAGGATCTTCCATACAAACATATATAGAGTCAAGACATCATCACTAAAATGATAAATCAAGTTCAGTCAAATTCAACTTGAACTTACATCATGGTTTAAACTGAAACTAGACTAAGTTTCATTTATTTGGGGAATTAAAATCCAGTACCCACAACTCACAGAACTATGACCCTGTAACAAGAAACAAAAAGGCAGGGAGAGCTGTGGCTTGCTCTCGCCCACAAATCCAGAGGACAAAACTACAAAATTTTATCGAATCGATGCTTGATAACTCTTCTGAGTCTCCAGAGAAACAAGTAATAAGCATAAGCAGCTAGCATCGAAGTCAAAAACACCTCAAAACGACGTCACCGAGAGAAATGAAAGCAAAATCATGGCGTATAATTGGATGCCTTATTATGGACAAATACATCACAAAAAAGAAACGGAAGTGAAATCATGCAAAAGGACAAGCATCCACCAAACCAGCAAGTAGTGCACGGAAGAACATAATAAAGAATACAGAAACGGATAGACTTCCCTACTCAGTGTCAACCTTGTTGCTGGAGGAACCAATGGAAATCTATAGAACCCCAACTTTAATGCCTTTGCTCGCAAAGAAATAACGAAAGGCTTCAAACAAAAAATAAAGAAGAGGTGACATGAAACCAGAAGAAAGGGGATACAAAATTCACTGTTGCTACTAAATGACAATTTTGTCGTTTATGAACGACACAAAGAGTACTAATTGCATATTCTGCAGCACGTCAGATTTTATATAAACCAAGGTTTAATCTCAATCAACCGTTATTGATATGAAAGCCAGAACAAATCATATTATTCTTTGCCAAGATGGCAACCATCAGGGCCACATGTCGCATTAAATTTTGACATCATCATAACACACACACCAATAAGATGCTTCCACCTGTCCAAGTTCATCTATGAAGACTACTGAAATTGGCCACGTTTTTCCCAAAACATACATGGAAAATATCATGTCGCAACCAAAAAATACACTAATGAAATATGATGTTTCCAGTTTTGAAAACCGGTCCGCGGTTCTTTCTGATTCTTCAAAATGTGTTGTACCTTTGTTTTAAATTTGAAATCCTTAAAACCTCTAGAAAAACTTCAAAGATACATATTTTGATGGCCAGAACAATAAAAATACTATCCAGCACTTAAACATGTCTTGACGGCCTTCACATATATTTATCTTAATCTTTAACATTTAAACAACACTTGACGCACTTAGTTTTTGCCAACTCAAATCCCGAGCCTATAAACAAGTACCCGGGCTTCCAATCTATATACATCAACTCTTGTTATGTTAGCATTGCTAAGTCGCCTTTGTATATATTTAACTTAATCTTCGAACATTTAAACAAAGTCTTTAGGCTGCCATGACAATCTATGTCCTTCACATGTTGAATCTCTAAATATGTCTTGATGGCCTCTATTTTCACCCTAAATTTTAAAGTTCTATGCATATCTTGATATCATCTAATTAAGACTGCTCAAATTTGAGCTTCTAAAGAACTCCTCAAATTTTTATTTATTCTCAACTAAACTTTGTACATTAGTATACATTCACAAAAGTTTCTAACCTCTAGATATACCTATGTGATCATTGTTCATGTTCAGACAGATTTTAGATAATGATTTCTGTTTTTTTTTTTCTTCATTCAAATCCCAAATCCACAAGTTAACATAAATAGGCAACATAGTTAGGTCCGCCATCAACACTTGTCAAACTAAGGCTCATGCTTGAGTCAAGTTTATATTCTGTAATTGTATCTAACAATATGTTACTTTCACCTTGCAAATCCTCCTGGATAAATTCAAAGGGTCAAAGAGATTCATAGTTGCATCAGATTTGCATGTGTAGATTAGGACATATGTATTTATTATGTGTTGAAAAAAAAAATCTTCATATAGTAGATATTGTAAATAATTTTTGAATAAATAAAAATATTTAGCATTTTTGACACAACTATTACCTCAACAATCAAAGGGTTTTTAGTCTCTTGGAGGTAATTAACGACTGGAGATTTTGTCTATCCAAAGTTATGAAACTCACATGAATATTAAAGTTTGAATTTGATGTGCGTTTGTTAATTTCATTTGTGTTTTTTAAATTGCATAACTCTGAAGAATTGTTGACTTAACAATCATTTTCAAATTATAGTGTACATCTATGCTGATTTAGTAGGTTATCAAACAAATAGGCACATCTGATTATTGCATGTTTTTAAGAAAGAGTTTGATATTGTTAGAAAAGGAAAAAAAGTAGACTATAGTGACATGACAGAGAGGCATAACAGGGAAGCTATGCCTTTTGCAATATGTAAACAACTGAACAAATCCATATATATCATATATTAATTTCCTCTATTTGAAAATAAGAAAAAGGAGTCTGTGTGATAGAATTGGTTATTCCTCCTATGAAACAACGTTCATATAATCAACCCACATGCACATCGCTTAAAATCAAATCTTTTATGCGATAACAATAGAAAAAAAATAAATAATTATTTTATAAGATAAAGGGGCAATTATAAGAACATTTTTTCATTTGTTAATTCTAATGGTCAATTAAGATTTGCTAACTAAGTCTTTTAGAGATTAGAGAATTATATATTTATAATAAGCACAGATGTTATTATATTTTTGAATCAATTTAAGGGAGAATGTTATGAACTTAAACAAGATATTTGTAAACATATTGGAGCTCCTTTGTAAACTTATACGATATAGATTATGTAATGGGCATAGTGATAAAGGGATACAATTAATTAACCTAGAATAATTTTTATTATATACAGTAAGCACCACATGGCAATTTCATTGAGACATGTGGGCATATCCATGGATGTCTTTTTCAGGAAAACTGGAAATAGTGAACAGCCTCCAAATAATGAACTAAAGTTTGGAGATGCCAGTGAGACTTGTGTTAACAAAGTGACTAGGGGTGTGCTAATCATTCTAAAAACAAATATACAAAATGATTTTCTACACCTTTAAGAAACGGTGGCATATCTTCTGACACAATGATTCTAATAAGAAATGGCTCATTGATGACAACACTATTGTGATGGTTCATTAGGGGATCTAGTTAATTAGGTGGGCATCAGTAGGGCCCTTGGAATGCATGGGCAATTAACACAACTGCAGGAAGATACAGAGAGCAGATTTCGCTCAGTTTGAACAGCAAGAAGAGTGCTCCATCAACTTGAATTATACTATTTAATTTGATTAATCATTTCAAAGTAATCGTGTCTATGAGGGCTAAATTGAAAAAAAAAAATATTGAAAATTAACACATGTAACATAGAGAATAAGTTTAGCACCTTTCAATTCAGTATCTTCCGTTTTAACTGCAGCAATTGGTTATGAAGTTGTAGAAACTGGAAGAGTGGTCATTGCAGGTGAAGGTGTAATAGGAGGTGAAGTAATCTCTTCTATTTTGACTGTATTTTGAGGAGTTTCCAACAACCTGGAAACTCGAATTAGTGGTATTCTTTGACTGTTAGCAGGTATTGAGAAACTACGACTCATTTGTCCAAGAGGTGTTGGCAGCGGATGTACATTGCCTGGAAGAGATGATGGCATATTGTTTTTCACTGCAAATGCTTGATTTCTAGAGACCAAGGGACCAGAATAACCAATCAAACCAGCTGGCCCTGTCATCTTCTCTGAGCCAATTGGTGGCCTAGGAAGCTCATGGAGCTCACTGATCATTGGGGATGGCACAGGAAGTGAGGTTCTAGGAACCACTTTTTGAGGTGTAGATGATTGAGGTTTTGGCATCCATTGAGATGCTAGAGAAGCCGCAGGAGGGAATTTTGTTGTGTGTCTATATTCAGCTGGGGAAATGATGGGTCTGCTTGAGAATGGTTTGCTCGTCAAAGGACCAGAAAAGGCTTGCCGGTTGTACTTAGTAGTACCAAAATTTGCTTGCCTATTAGATTGTGGCACTGATGGTTTCTCTGAAAAATAAGATGGCATCATAGTGGGATCACTGTAAATTTTTCTCCCTCCAAGTATTTTGTTTTTGGAAGGCATTGTTCGATTTGGCAACTCACTTTCCTTGAAATCTTTTACAGGAATCTTTGCTTCCAAGGGAGATGAATACCATAACGGTGGTGACTTGACATCCTTTGTTTCACGGTGTGAAGCGGTAGTATGAGTCGTGTTTTGATTCTTATCATTAAGTGGCATAGGTAGAACATAAGAGTGAAACTTTCTTGCAGCTGCTGGCAGTGTTTCTTTATTCTCGGCTAAATCAGCCTTCTTATCAGCAAAAATTGGAGCTGATTGACTGACATATGGAGGCCTCAAGCTGAAAGTGAGCGTGTCTAATGAGCTTTTGTCAGTATTCTCCTGCATAAATTGAAATTAAAAAGAACAAAAACATTATGAACTTTGACTAGACAAGCATAGATAGTAGCATTAAAATTTCACAAGTTTTCAAATTTGCATGTATATAAAGAAACGGTACTAGAGATAAGCACTAGGAATCAACAGATAAAGTAATATATGGAAACCAGATTGGATTTATCTACAAACCAAATTACCATAAGAACGTGGATATTCAAAATAACATTAGATGTACTGGCCAGTATAACATTCTGATCAAGTATACAGCTCCAAAGCAAAAAATTTAAACACCTCATATGTGATTTAACTACCTATTAGCTTAAGCATAACGTGCATTTAGGTGGTTAAGTTCAGCTACACTCTATGAATTGCTGGTGGAGTTAGGAAGCTTGAAGTGTATATCCACAGTTGTAGGTTAGTAGATGATGTGTGTGTGTGTGCATATCATGACAAGCATAACATGCTAAAATAAGCAAATGCCTTACAATAGGTAACTCAACTAGGATTAGTGATAAAAAGAGAGGTAACAGAACATAAAATGGCTTAAAATATTATTAATAAAGAAGATTCAACTCTCTTAGTTAGATTAGAGATATTGCTCTATACAACTCTCAAATATTGGTCAACAGATATACTTGACTAATCTATAATCTAGTCATCGCGGCTAACTACTGTAGTCATGTATTAAAAACCATCGAATTTCATTTGACAGTTATCCATAATGTTTCTTGAGCTTTCTATGGATCAAATTTGTAATTATCCAACCAGACTTTATTAAAAGCTGACCTCAACAGTGTTCTCCTTTGCCTCCAATATCTCTTAAGTACTCCATAGGAGTAATCATTCATATAAAGGATGTGAAGTTTTGGTCAAAGCACTTTAATGCCAGAATCAAATTTTTAATGCAAAACTACAGGAAACCTTATTAGGGAAAAAGGAGCCAAAGAATGTACAAAAAACATAATCTCCAAAATGAAAATCCATTTGATGGCCCCTAGTCTTGATTTATCTTTATACCATTTATTTCTAAACAATGGTCAACATCATAAGCAAACTTTTATAAGTTATTCCATGTAATTTTTTGCATCGATCTAGCATTGTGAAAGATGGGCTACATCAATTCTTACTTGTGAGGAAGCTGTTTCAGGCAACATAGTTCCAATATAATTCTTAGAGATTAAAAACAATAGAATATACTATTTTGATAAATGCAAGTGTTTTAGAATAACAATGTTTGTCAGAGCATTCAAGTACAATCTAAGTCATAATTAAAGAAGAGATAATGACAATTACAAAAGCAATACACACCTCTATGGTGTTTCTAAATGTAGAAACAACATTCTCTTCTAGGAAATTCTTTTGATATTCAAAGCTTAGGTCCTCCTCATCACTTCCATAAGTATTATCATCATCATTGTCTGAGCCATCATCTTCAAGATCATTGACATTGTAATCAATGTGGTGTTGGTTAGCAACTGTTTTAACTTGTGGTTCAACCATTTCAAGGGTCTTAAGTCCTTTCCTGAAGAAATTTAGCTGAAAACCAGAAAAGGGGACATTAACAATCAAACAAACACCTCATGAAACAATGGCATGTTCTTGTCACATGGATTACCTGAGCAGCATGATGGCGGGTAGCCTGTGTCAAAAGACTTTGAAACTGACCTTTCTTCAACGACTGCAAACGAAAAACAAACCAAGCTGCCTCATCTTCATAGTTAGATTGAGCTTCTTGCAATTCCTTTGCTGAGGAATTTTCTTTGGAATGCTTTGACCTCCCTTTTCCTCTATGTGCCTCTAACATGTTTTTGTATAACTCTCTGAAGATGACACGTCCAGAATTAGAACCAACTGTTAAAAGGATTGAAAACAAAATTGCAGCAGTTTTATACCTTCTACCATCACATAAGCGTTTCATTTCCTGTAACAGAAAATAATCTTATTAAACAAAAATCTTATCTGTTAACTAGGATAATAGTATCTTGAGTAATATCAAATATAAAAATAAAGAAGTGCTTAGTGTCACTAATGCCAATTTATCATTCATTGGATAAATTGAGCATCTTTAGTTCTTTTTAATTAGTTTGCTTACTCTAGATCTGTTTCACTATCCCATTTACCATTTTCAAAGCATACTCATTGAGAAGCATGTCATCAAGGCAATCACAAATATCTGAAATGAGAATCCTGAGCTTATTTAAGTAGAATATGTAAAACAATAACATGGCATTCATTTTTCATTGTTCTAGTTATTAGCAATGTTATGTCCTATATTAAATGCACAACATTATTAGTAATCTTAGAATCAATGATGACCTACAAGGATTGTATTGATTAAGTCCAGTAAGGATTTTCCTAGAGCAATGTAAAATGATTGGTAATCGGTCTAGTCTTGGTCGAAGAAATATGAGACATGACGAACTTGGTTTAGAAAAATCTATCTTGACCATTCATACATACAGTGATCTTCCAATTTAAAAAGAAAAATAAAAGAAGTAAACCTCTAAATTCTCAATCTCTTTAAGAAGGGACCTTGATGGCTTATCCATTGTGTGTAAGATATTTGTGCGCTGCAAAATCAAATGAAAATATACATTTTATATTGACATGAAAACATCTAACATGAGTGAGCTTGATGAATTCATACCACAACATAGAATACTTACATATGAACCAAAAAGTTTCTGCAGCTCAAACTGTGATTTTCCCATCATCATTAAAGCCCTACCTGCAATTAACTATAAAAATGAATCTAGTTGTTCGATAGGTAGGATAAAGTAGAAGAATCATAAATATTGAATAATGCTTTAAATCCTATGTATTATTCAGTATCTAAGGTTCATCCTATAGACAATATGTTGTGGTATGTAGATCAAGTTTTACATAAGAGAATATCAAGGTTGAATGCATACATTCTGCATGGTGAAACTATGCTTCACTTAGTTATAGATGGCCAACAAATCCATCATAAGCCAAGTAAAATGGGTAAACTTTGGCAAAACAAAGCTAGAGTTTTCATAATAAACACAATAAACTCCAGAACAACCAACTAGGTTTAAATCTTGTGGTGAAAATAGCACGTAAAATTACAAATTTATCTTGCATTTCCATTTGTGTTCCTATGTAAAGTCTGACTTCTAAGATTAGTTGTTATTGAAGAAGGGTGATTCATGGATAGTTTAAAAGCATGTTGGACGTGCTCACTGCTATCTTCATCATCGTTCAGGGCAGCTTTCTCAAGCAAACATGCGCCCAGTTCCTCCAGTGCTTCTGAGAATTCTGAAACAGCAAAGAGATAAAGAATGAGCCAAATGTTGCAATAAGTTTTACCCATCTCGCTGATAATATAAGCCTACTTTAATGAATGCTACAATACTCAACCAAAGAGGGGAGAGAGAGATGTTTAAACATATGTTATAAGGCTTACGGTCTTAGCAATTTTTTTGGATCCTAACGTAGTCTAGAAAACTCCATCTTTTTCAATAATAGAAAAAAAAAACTGAACAAGCACTGTACCACTATATTACATACACACAACAACTGAACCTCTTGTCTAATTTTACATAAAAAATTGTTTTGACATTTGTTTTTTCCCCACTCTAAATTGAAAATCTTTTTGATACCTTATTTCCTTCCCAGTTCCTTTAGTACTCCCATTTTCATCCAATTTTATGTTACTCTAGTCCTGCTTCCTCTTTACCTAGTTATTAGTAAGACCATCATAACATGATAATGCCTCATTGAAATTGTCAACACAGTCATTGTTACTCTGATAAGAAAACTTTAGCAACTACTGAATTTTTATGTTTTATAAGATAGAATCAATTTGAAAAGAGCACTTTTTATGTGATAAAATTTTTGTTCTTAATAAGATTGAATCAATTTGAAAGGATAACCAATTTAAAAGGAGCACTTTTTGCTCCTATACCATCATTATGCAAGGGAATTAGCTAGCTTCTTTGGATAGCCAACGTCCCAACTCTTGTTAAAATAACTTGTAGATAAACGAGCAGTTAATATATAACATCTCACAGATAACAAGCATATATATGTACAGTGTATGAACAACCACCGTGTGCATTATTGGCAGTTGTAGCTGCTGCAGACAGTAAGCTATCATAGCAGTTCCTCATATCCTGCATATCCTGCCAATAGAGAGAAACAAGTAGTAAGTCCTACGGTTACACACATTTGAAAGCATCAGCCTAACCATCCATTATGCACAGAACAAACTATTTATCAAAAGTTCACCTAGTTGCGTGACCATTTATGCTCTGGACCTGTTCCAACTCTGCAACATATTTCAAGACGGAATTCTACGATTTCACACTAATATACACAAATGCAATCCAAGTTGTTGAGGCCTAAAAGCTTGATGTTGCATAGTTAGAGGTGGAAAGAAAGCTGGAATAAGATTACAGGAGACACATTGGTCAAGCCACCCTACTTTTCCAGAACAATTTTATTAACATGAAACAAAATACAAATGATTTCCATAGTAAAACGGACGAGAAAGCATGATAAAATGGACGCTCTGCGCAGAATCGAAGTAAAACAAAAAAAATCAAAAAGACACGAAGCATCGCACGAAGCCGATTCTTCAATGCTTATTTGGCCGAAAACCAAACGGCAGACGCACCTGGGTGGCCTGGACGAAATCGTCCGGCTTCCTGGAGGGCCGACGCTGTTGTTTCGCCTCCTTGGCCTCCTCCTTATTGAGCTTCAACCCTCGAAATATTCTCAAAGGAGACTTCATCTTCCACTCCCTCCCTCCTCTCTCCAACCCCTAAAATCAATCAGGAAATCCCACCCTTCCGGTCCCAGCGAGAGAAAAGATCTCTTCCGGGAGAAGAAACAAACCTCCTTTGACTGCCGGCGGAATTGGAAATCGTAGATCGGAGGAGCAAGGCAGATCGTTCCCTCTCTTTTCGTCGCCTTTTCCGTGTTCTCTGAGATTGTTCTTCTCCTCGTCCCGTCAAACACGATCGCACAATTCTCTTACGATGACAACAGAAATAGTGCTTAAAATAAATTTTAAAAATAAATATTTTATCCCGAGATTAATAAAAAAATGATTAATAAATACAAAAGTATAAAAGCACCGTAATTTTTCATTAAAAAAACATTTTTTTCGGTTGGAGGAACGAATAAGATGGGTCAAATGATGCGGTCCGTTGACTGAACCAAGTTCCTCACACTAAAATTAAATGTCATACATCACATCGGTTATGAAGTAATGATAATTGTGGAGATGATTGATTACCTAATTAAAAAAATAATGATCTCTGAATATTCAGATTTATTAATTTTAGAATAGATCTCATATTCTACCCATTAAATAAATTTGACAATATTACAATTTAGTTCTCTGAATTTGTTTATTTACATTTGCACCCTTTTCATGAAATTACACCCCGATTTACCTCTTCCCTATTAGCCTACCCTATTAGCCTAGGACGAATTGACAGACACACTAGGAGCGAACGCAGTTACCTTTTACCAACTTTGAAAAAAAATGATAGTGAAATTGTAGCTAAATATTTGGCCAACTGAAATCTTGAAATTCATTGTTCCTTTTGCTACTTAATTTTCAACAAAACTGTATTGTGTTGTCTATGTGATAGATATTTTGTTGATGTAATAGAGGAATGCCTAAGCCTAAGAATTTAGAATGAGGAATTCTTCATATTTCAAAATAAGCTCGCAACTGCAATAAAACTTAAATCAGGAAACTATACTCAGCCAACATGAGAGGGCATTATACAGTATTTTTATCGAAATTCGATCCTTCCAACAATACTACCACATGCTAGCTAACTCAGCCATGCACGGGCCAAAATAAGCTCACAATGTATCGCGTTGTAGTTGTTCGTAGGTGATAAACTCACAGATGTTATTCACGATTAAGTTTGTGCATCAAAATCAGCACAATGTATTTTACAGTCAAGGAACAAGCTTTAACTCATTGCATTTCTTTGTGCAAAATATCCTCGAGATGCATTCAAACCTGAGAAAAACAAGCAAATTTCAGATCATCTAGAACTTAAATATCAAAGAGAAGGGAAAAAGAATAAGATAATTCCTAGAACATGGACAATACCAGTTTAATTAAGGATCATCGATAGGAGGACGTTGCCTGTGATGATTGGTGGCAGATTGATATGCCATGGCTAATGCTAGAGCCTGAAAATCAACCAAATTTAACCACATTTATATTGTTCATCAGATTTACAGCTTCTTAAAAAAAAATAGCAGTTGAAAGAATTGAATTAACAACTCTCACATACAGAACTCCACACTAATAATCCTATACAAGTTTCCACAATTTTTTTGATATCTAAAACATGCATATTTAGACCAACAATTGTTTGTACTTTCTCACATCCCCACCTTCTCTCACTTTATATTACACTTTTAACTTTGGGCTCTTCAAGAATCTTTCTATTGAGAAGTATCAAATGTTTTTCTTTCTTTTTTTCTGATAGTGTAATAACAATCATGAGAATCACATGATGTGTAGCAAAATCTAAAATTATGTATCAAACTTCATTTCTTTCAGCAATTCTAAAATCTCCAAGTACACTTTTCTACTCATATGATTCCCCCTTTTTTTTAAAAAAAAAAAAAAAACTCCTACAAGTCCAAATTTTCAAGTCATTAGTAGGAACAGTTTGCTATAGGTTTTTTAAAGTTCTCTTTTGATTGGATCACTCGGTTCTACGGGAGATGCATGATTTATAAAAAGATATCAATTTATTTTCCTAATATAAACTTTAGTGAAATAGTTATATTTCTAATTCTCTTATCTTGGGCAGCATTATCAATATCATCCTTATCAACAAGGACATCTAATTTATTTTTATCTTTAAAATTCATTACACTATATTGCAAAACTATGTTACTCATTCACTTACCTTTTGTCATTTTGTTTCCTAAAAGCATATTATGTTTGGTATGAATGTGTTTTTGTATTCCAAATTGCTAGTGTAATCCTATACCAGCTAAATTACCTTCTTTACTAGCATTAGCCCACGATAACGTATATGTCATAAATTTGGTGACTTACAAGATCTTTCGATCACTAGAATGGTTTTAACCTCCTGTTTTCCTGAAATACATTGGAAGGTACCTATGTTGTCATTATATTTCACATAAATATCAACATCATAAATCTTAATTATCATGACCTAAAAATCACTGAGCATATTAAGCATCCAAGCAACTTACAATGTGATCACGATCTGGTGGAGCATATATTCCTGTTGTTATTGTGGTTCTTCTCCTAGTACCACCTGGAGGAGGATTTTTGATGTTCTTGAAACCAGTTGGGACAACAACAACAGGAATGCCAACAAGGTTTCCCAAGCAAACACGTTCCCAATCAGTTGCATTACCTATAAAAGCATCAACACTAAAGCTCTCACGGACCTCTCGAATCAGCTTGCCCCGTGCTCTTTGTACCTGCAAGCACTCTTTGAATTAGACAGAAACCATATATGGTATGCTATAACATTGTGAAATAAAAGTGGCACAAAGTTTCGATAACATCGTAAAGAATACAAAGATGCAATCGTAATTTCATGTAATGGATTCAACAAAATTAGAACACAGAAAAGTCATTTGTTTGTACTCTTATGGTTCTTCATATGTAGATGTTTCACTCATTAAAATAGCATGTAATCCTACCAAGTAGCAAATACAAATCAGGAACTGAAAGGCTAATTCTTATTTACAATAAAATGATTCTAGAATGTCATCACTTTCTTCATATGAGCCATAATCATAGCCCAATATTTTGCAAGCTATCAAATTATTGAATTGGCTATCAGTTCGCACAAATGTGTTATATGATTTGCTAATTGGAGCACCGGAAACACCTGCTATTGATAAATTGAAAGAATATTAGACGAGTTAAATATAACTAATTGAATTACTATAGGCAATTTCTAGTCGTATGAGGATTATATAGTTGGTCTACTTTAATGTCATGTCTATCATTAAATATCATAAAGTACCTGTATATAATCTACTGCTGGTATCAACCGTGCACGCCGAAGTTCCATGGGCCACTGATCTTGGGCTTCATAATCATCATCATGTCCCAATCGCTGCCACTTATCAAAGTGGGACAGCATATCGACATCCATTGTGAAGTTTAAAATTGCTTGAACTGATTCGACTGTGTATTTCAACTCAAAAGGAACACAATTTACACCCTTGGACTGAAGAATATGTACAACCTTGAGGAATCAAACAAGGGTTTTAAAAATATAATTAGAAAACAAGAAGCATACATGAAACAAGTTTATCCTTGTTAAACTCAGAAAATAGGTTCCAGATCACCTCCATCTCTGCATCTTTGAGAAATCCAACAGTGAGTTTTCTGATGTCGACTTCAAATGGGTCATCAATACCAACATGACGAGATGATAGGTCACCTGGATCGATTCCCCTAATGGCGTCAATCACTAAGGCACAGTCAGCAGCACTTCTGCAGAAAGGACCCAGCTTATCCTGGGAATCAAATTGCATTAAGCCATATATTTTATGTCTATGTAGTCGAAAGAATAACAATTGACCCCTGAGGTTAGAGATGAAGTACCAAACTCTCAGATATGCTCATGACACCACTTCGACCAACAGTTCCAAATGTTGGTCGTAAGGCTGTAATTCCGCAACGAGCAGAAGGGTAAGTAATGGAACCGGCTGTTTCTGAGCCAATTGCAAATGGGACAAGACCTGTCAAAAATACAACCAATCAGTACTTGAAAAATTCATCATATCGGCAATCAGCTGCTAGTTGCTGCCTGATGCTTCCTTGACCCGACAGAACCTGCAGAGGTACTAGCTGCAGGTCCTGCTGATGACCCCGTAGAGAATTCTTCAATATTCCAAGGGTTCCGAGTCCTCCCCCCAAACCAAATGTCATCATAGGCAAGTGATCCCGAAACAAGCTTTGCAATGAGAACACCTCCCGCAGCCTTTAGCCTACAATGAAATCAAAACCATGATGGTCATGAACTAAAATTGTTTGACTATACTCACAATACTAATGCAGAAGATCAAGATTGTACCTTTTGTAGACCCAACTTTCAATGTTAAGAACCTGGTCTTTGAATGTCTTGGATCCCCATGTAGTCTTGTAGTGGGGTACAGCTATAATGTCTTTCAATCCATAAGGGATACCATGGAGGGGACCTGTTATCCATGCCAAACTTCAGCCATAAAAGGATTCTCCTATCTGTTGTTGCTTAGTATTTAGATCAAGGTTCAAAATCTTTAGCTGTGTCGAAGTTTCAATCATTGATTGGAACGAAACTGTTTCAGACTTTCAGTATAGTGCCGATGTTTTGATACATGGTGTCGGTAATGGATTGAAGTTGAAGGAAGGAAATGAAGCATATGAATGTGACATTGTCTATGCCGAGTATGATTTTAAATCTTGTTGCTGGTCAAAATGTATCATTCCGCTAAATTATCAAAACCATGAACAATATCTCCTTTCTTTGCTTCACCTCCTTCCTCCTTCTACCTCCAATCTATCATCGACACCATGCACCATAGTGTCGGCACAATACTGGAAAAGTATCTTTCTAGTCAAAGATCGAAACTACAGCATGGCTCAAAATTTTGAACTTTGATGCCGACTAGTATCGAGTTTCAGTGATTTACAAAAACAATACAT
Source organism: Zingiber zerumbet (assembly GCA_037833815.1). Lineage (NCBI taxonomy): Eukaryota > Viridiplantae > Streptophyta > Magnoliopsida > Zingiberales > Zingiberaceae > Zingiber > Zingiber zerumbet. The sequence continues at coordinate 25,748 of JBBMJZ010396412.1, forward strand.
TTCGACAGGCTGAGAGCAAGATTTCAAACCATGATTTAGATAGACTACAGTTATGCAAGTTGCCAATAGCTATTCCAGGAGGACACCCTTGTTAGTTAAAAAAGAACAAAAAAAAATCAAATGTCTAAAATCAAAGATTTTGTAACGAGTGGCTAATTGGGTAACAAAGATATGCTTTACCCAAATACACTCCTTGAGCCAGCAACTTATCTGCCGCCTCTGCCTGACGGTATGCTAACTCTTCGGTTAATGTAATCACAGCTTCAAGAACAGGATTATACCTGAAGATTGCCCATTCTAAACTTGTGAGTAAACCTGAAAAGCCAAATGTCCATAGATAATTTGTAAAAAATTGTGAAAACACCAGTAAAGTACCTTTTTAATCTTCGAAAGAATATATCAGTCAGCTCTTTCGAAGTAATTTGCTTCGTCCTAATAAGCTCTCCAAGCTCAAGTATCTAGCATTCATCAAAACAGAAATACATGGAGCAAGCTAAATGCATAGTCTTTACCAGAAATAAGACATGGAAAAAAACATTTTCACACCGTCATAAAGGCAATATCTTCCTCTTTGTTTGGCCGTTGTATGCCATGAATGGAAGGATATCTAAATTGTATATACTTATGGGGAGAGTCATCATTTCTACCCCAGGATGATTTGAAAACTAACACAGATGGATCATTCAACCCTCCATCACGGGAAGCAATAAGTTCACGGTTCACCATAAACATTGGTAGGTTGAACTCTTTCACGCCAGTTGCCATTTCTTGCACCTGAAAATAGACACATAAGATTTGGACATACACAAGAGTAAACAATCGTTCTCTTTTCCATCATCAGCACCTTGCTGTCATTGAAAAAATCGGCATCAAAGTATTTCAATGAATCCTTAAGTTCCTTAACATCCTCAGCAGGTTCTAAGCTCTTGCTCTCTGGTACTGCAGAGATTCCGGGATTATCCTGAAAGGACGACCCCAAATAACTCGTCAACAGATAAGAAGATGAAGCTTTCTAAGTGGAAATAAGATGACAATGACTTTACTACCTTCCATAACTTATGATATAACGCTATAAGTTTGTAAGAATAGCCATGAGCTTTACCACACAAGGGTGTCCGTATATATCTAGATGAAATTACCTGTGTATAATAAGTAGTGAGCAAATGAAGAAGGAAATCCAATTCAAAATCACTTCATTGTATCTCCTATTTGACTTCAGCACAGATGGAATAATGAACAAATCCTCTCTAAAATTCTGTTTTCTTCTGATCGAGGATAACCCCTCCAAAGTGGAGTAGTTCGTCTCAAGTTCTAGTAACTAAAAGCAACCACATGCCCTCTTTCCGCGGAAACGAAAGGACCTCATTCGACGACAAAGTAAATGATGAGGAACGGAAAGGAAAGGATCTCTTCGTCCGAGTCAAAAGCAAAACAATTACCAGATGGGGGCGATCGATGGCCGGAGGCATCGGAGTCGAGGAGAAGGCTGGTGTAGCTGCCCAGAGGAAGGGCATCAATAGCAATAGAAGCGGCGAGAAGGCTGCGGTGGCGCCATGCGGCGGCTGCAGGAGACGCATGGCGCTCGAATTTTGGGAATGCTTCGGCCCAGAAAAAAGACAGCGGAAGGAAGTGAGGAGCACAAAAGGTCAGCAACTCTTCTCACGCTAAATTAAAACACGGAAATAAATAGAAACGACAAAAAAAACGAAAAAGATGACTAATTATAAAATTACGCTTTGACTTATATATTAGATTAATCGACAAATCCTGTTCCTTCTCAAATCTCTTCCAAAATCAAAATCCAAACCCAAAAACAGAGTTTCTTTGAAGTGAAGATCAAACAGCCAATCTCATCCCTCTCATCGAGACTATTAACATAACAAAATCAAACAATCGATCGATCAATGTAAAGGATACATAATCCGGAGAGTGGGTGATCAGGGAGGGCGGTAATAGGCGTAAACGGAGTAGTAGGTCTGCACGCAGGTGAGCAGCAGCAAGAAGACGGCGGCGATCAAGGAGATGACCGCCCACGGGTTCCCAAAGTACTTGTGCTTCAGGCTCGCACCCCACGTGTTCCACCGGTGGTTGTAGTACCTGTTCACCCTCTCCGACAGCTCCGACAGGTAGCTGTCGTCGAAGTCGAACACCACCTCGAGGCACAGCTTGTTGAACAGGTCCGCCACCTCGCCGTCGTTGCCCAGCCAGTGCTCGATGATCCCCCTGTAGTGCAGGTAGCTCACGTCATCCTCCGAGTTGATCAGGTTGTCCATGAAGATGACGTAGGAGGTGATGTCCTTGGTGCAATCGGAGTGGCACTGTTCCAGCGCAATCAGGTTCAAGAACAGTGATTTGGTGCCGTCGTGGATCAGCAACCGCGGGATTTTGAGCACGCCGTCGGCGAACTTGATGTCCCAGAACCGGTCCTTCTTCCGCTTCCGGAACTTGATACCCGCCTCCCGGAGTTCCGTCACGCAGTGGATCAACTGCAGCCGCCGCCGATCCGCCACGCGCCGGGTGTGGGACCACCGCCTGATCCAGACACGCGGCTCCGGCTTCGGCCCCGTCCGGAGCAAGCTCCGCCGGAAGACGTCGAGGCAATGGAGGCCTGTCTCGGTGAGCGGGTCGAAGGACTCGGCGGCGGCGCGGGTGGAGGACTCGATCCTCGCGCGGTCGGCCTTGCGGAGCGGCTCGTCGGTGGGCATGAGGGGGTCGAAGAAGCGGACGGCTAGGCGGGCGACGAAGCCGTGCTGGTCAGGGCGGCCTATCTGGAGACCGAAGAGGCGATCGAGGAGGAAAAGGGGCAGCTGGTTCTCGAGCATGATCATATCGCGCTGGATGCCGTGCATCGTGCAGCGCATCGCGAACACGGGGTCGTTGCGATCGTAGCCGAGGTCCCGAAAACCCTCGCCGGCGCCTCCCGCCGCTCCTCGAAAGAGCTCCAGCACGAAGGTGCCGTCGAGCACCAGCATCTCCACGAACTCATCGCTGGACAAGGCGATGCGGCCCTCGTAGCAGGCGCGGCACCGGTCCTCCAGCACGCGCGCCGCATCGAGGTACAGCCGCACGTCGTGACCGGTGCGGCGGAGGACGCGGTAGAGGGCGCGCCACTTATGGTGCTCCATGTCGCGGAGGCGTCGCTTGCCGTGGTGGTAGGGGCCGATCGACACCGCTTGGGGCACGTACGACTTCTCGTCGCCCTCGCGGAGCGATTTAGGGACTCGGTAGATGGAGAAGCGGGACCACGGCACGGCCGCCTCCTCGTGCCGCGCCTGCTCCAGCCTGTCGCGGACAGAAATCGCCCACTCGGACTCCACTCTGGGGGCGGCGACAGCGGCGGCGGCGACCACCACTCTCACCTCCTCTTCATCCTTGCCCTCCTCCTCTTCCTCCTCCTCCTGCTGCTGCAGCTCCTCCGGAATGGGTTCGCCCCGGGTGAAATAGATCGGCGGAGGCGGCGGAGGCCTGAAGGGCGAACCGGGAGTGCTAGGCTGCGACCGGGGGAGGTTCGCCTGCACGGTCTCATTAAGTTTCACAGCGAGCAGATACCAACTCAACACCTCTTTGTTGAACACCGCCACCATCGAAGCGATAGACTCGAGCGACCGTTGTTCGATGTTTTGTAGCCAAGAAGATGAAGAAGAAAAGGGTAGCCAGATGTAGCTGTATTATGTTATTATACTTGGTTTTGGCACGGAAGATGGGTTGGAAATGGAAATAGACAATGCTATGCGATCATGAATTGAGATGGCCTTCCATGTCTCTGCAACTTTCTCAAGGATTTCTAATTGAAATGATCTTGTTGCTTGTTCAGCACACATAGAGTCATAGAGAAAGCAATGTGGGAATGAATGATTAGGCAAATTGGGGGCCACCAGGAACCTTCCTTCCATCATCAACCAGGACAAGGATAAGACGGGAAAAATTTGCAATGGCCAGAAGCGCCCCTAACTATATTAATTGTAAAAACAGACTTTGATTTTTTTTAAAATAAAATCAATAGGATGCATGATTAAATATTTTATCTGAAAATATCTTTTATTTTAGCATTATTGTAACGGTAAATTAGAGAAAAATCCCTAATGACAATCATAACTTTGCATACAATCCCCATACCCAGAAAACTTTGTTTCCACTCCCTGCATGCAAAGTATTACTTGTTTCAACTCCCTCATGCAAATATTGATACCTAAATTACCCCTCAGATTTTTTTAGGTACAAAAAGTCCAAAATTGAGTACAAAAAGTCTGAAAACGAGTATAATTCTGATTAAATTCAGTACTTTATAACTAGAATTCGGTATTTTATACTAGAATTGAGTATAGGGTTTAGGGTTTAGGGTTTAGGGTTTAGGATTTAGGGTTTAGGGTTAGGGTTTAGGGTTTAGGGTTAGGGTTTAGGGTTTAGGGTTTAGGGTTTAGGGTTTAGGGTTTAGGGTTTAGGGTTTAGGGTTTAGGGTTTAGGGTTTAGGGT
>JBBMJZ010396413.1:0-13878 GCA_037833815.1 Zingiber zerumbet
GTTTCTCCACATCAGCCTTGTACTCTTTGAACTTATCAAAGGACTCAGACTTGCCACGCATCAAGTAAATGTACCCATATCTCGAATAGTCGTCTATAAAAGAGATAAAATATTTGAAACCACCTCTTGTCTAGATAGTCATAAACCCACACAAATCAGAATGAACCAATTCCAACACTTCTTTGGCTCTATACCCCTTTGCCTTAAAGGGCCTCTTGGTTATTTTTCCTTCCAAGCAAGACTCACAGGTTAGAAAGTTTTCCACCACCAATGAACCCAAAGGTCCATCGGCTATTAACCTTTGAATCGTACTCAAGTTAATATGACCTAGCCTTAGATGCTAAAGATATGTTTGGTTCATTCCCAAAGGTTACTTTCTCTTATTAGAATTGGGAAAAGACCCGATTTAGTCCTAAATGTTGTGCTTAATGCCCGGTTCAGTCCCAAACGTTTTGAAGGGGCCAAATTAGTCCTAAACGTTGCTATTTTTTGACCAAATCAATTCTTCCGTCATTTTTGGGGTTAAATTAGATGGGAATGTGCATGTGACTTGCACAAGCCACAAGTTTCATCATCTAAAACCCAATTCCATGACTAAATCTCCATTTCCCTAATTTCACTCATGGAGCCCTAAATCTCACTTTCTTTTTCCCCCAAAATCCAGTCGATGAACTCCAGCCTTCACGTGTCGGAAGGAAGTCCACAATGGTTTTGAACTACTGTGCCACCTTCATCCGATGAAGTGCATGATCTATGTGGATCAACCTTGGTTTGAACAAGTAAAGGTAAATATTTTTAGAGATATAATAGCTTTTCTGTTATCTTTTCTAGAGGAATCTTTTGTAAAGAAATTTGTTGTCGTCCCTTCTCCCGGAACCTTCTAGGAACTCCTACACTAGTTCCCTGATTTGATCGAGAAATCAATATAAAAAAAATCAAATCAAAATCAAAATCATTGTGACCAGTAGCTGATGGCTTGCTCTGTTTATCAAACTATACAGATATATATTTCAAAGCATCTTCACAAAGCTGCAATTTAGGTAATGTTGATAAACTATAATTTGTTCCAGACAATATATATTCAACAAAGCTAGAAATAGAAATATATAATATATAACTAGTTTTATATGATGAAACTTGTGGCTTGTGCAAGTCACGTGCACATTTCCGTCTAATTTAACCCCAAAAATGATGGAAGAACTGATTTGGTCAAAAAATAGTAACGTCTAGGACTAATTTGGCCCCTTCAAAATGTTTGGGACTGAACCGGGCATTAAGCACAACATTTAGGACTAAATCGGGTCTTTTCCCTCCCCTAAGAAAGATGTTAAGAATACAGAAAGAAAAATGAAGTCTCATAACTTTTTGCTTGATAGAAAACTGTCTGTTCACAACATCAAAGAGCATTGTTCCAGACATACCTTCAACAGAAGACTCGCCATCATAGACTTCCAGCTACAAAATATGGAAAATTATTAGAGGAACCGACTCCCAATAAAAATCCAGAAATTTAATGCCACTTTTTGCATGTCAAACAATGATGCCCATTCATGGAATCCATAGCTGGCATAAAAGTATAATGCAAGTGATGGCTCAAAAATATCAAGATCAACCTAGTTATAGACATAACATAAGCAAAGGCATCCTGAGAAAATCATTTGAATAGCACATACATGAGCACCGACAGATATCAAACAGACCATTGTCTTAAATCATATAGTGATTTTATACTGAGAGATTTAGCATTCCATCATTATACTGGAAGTAATTAGACGAATGGAACTGCTGTAAATTTACAGAAAAAAAAAACTAAAAACTAAAAACTTTGATGGCAACTATTCTTCTGTTCATACACGAAATATACTTGTTCCAAAATTCCAAAATGCCTCCTTTCCAACTAAAGAGCACACAAGTCAGTTTTAAAAATTGGTTCAGTTTTTACTACCTTGTTCAGCATGGCATAGACAAATGATAAAAACAACAAAAAAAGACTTAACTAGGATCAACAACTTAGAGCATGAAGTGGTCATAGTTTATTGCACTAAAATTATTGTTTATCAAATTTGTTTTACATGCATTATTTATTTTTTTATGATTGATTTTCTTTTATTTTTAAAATTTGACTATTTCTAGCAAATTAGTCTTATCTCTCATTGTTTATCATACAAATACGAAATACAAAATTTTCCATGATGGAGATTCTTTTCTCCTTTGCAGGATCACCATTGGAGGCACATAGACCTGTGAGATTGGGGCTATGCATATCATATATCCTTGTTGCACTAGCACCTACACATCCTAGGCATAGACTTGTTTGTCGTTGACCCAATTGTTGTGTTGCAGAAAGAAAACTTATGGTCATCCTACTCTATTGTAACCTGAAGTTTTGAGCAATAACATTGTCCCAGTGCAATTCTTCAGGCAGTCTATGAAACTATTTGTGACAAAGCAATAAAATAAGCCTTTTACGATCAAGTGTGGTATTACAAACCTAGGAGAAAAGCCTCCAATAAAAATCAATACCATGATTTTTAAGGATCAACAATCAATAACTAGATTGGTTCAAAGGAACCAAAAGATACTAACAGCTAAATGATGGACCAAGGACATGGCCAACAAAGAGAATCCAATAGTTGGGCATGTTAACATAGATGAAACAACTTACCTTTCAACATATGCAACTGTAGTACAGTAAGTGAACACTAAGAAAGGTATGAAAAACAAATCCTATATGGCAAGCAAACCAAATTATACAAAACACCATACTTAGGATTGAATATTGCATTAAAAAAATCAAATAATAATATGGTAAATGAGAGAGGAAAGTATAATAAAGTTTGTTTGTCTTCCAATGCATACCTGATCTAGTCTATCACCGCCATTTGTTCTATCAACTACAATAAGTGAAAGGCCCATCCCGCAAGCCACACTAAAAGCAATCCTTAAAATTTTTATCAAGAAGCTACAATATAAATACAAAGGCAGCAATATGTTCAAAGTACCTCATGACACGCATGCCCTCAAGGATATCAACTTTTTTTGGATTTGCAGAAGACCTAAATTACATAATAATAATTTCTTGTTGGTAGACAAATTGAAGGAAAGCAACAAAAATTAGATACTGGCCAAGAAAGGAACATTGAGACAACTATAAAATGTTGTGTTACTTCTGTCCAAGAGGGCCATAGCCAAGTTCCCCATATTGAGCATGACCCCAACTTATGCATGAATTTTCTGCTCCTACAACATGGTGCATGTTACCAGAATCCATGCAACGAATGTTCCAACCACTGACAAAAATAGAAAGACATCCGTAAGCAAAAATAACAGCCAGTTAAAGAAAGAAATATCCAAGCAGAAATTATGAAGTTGTGCAAAGGCCTGAAATTACCGATTAGCACTTGTCTATTTGATCTGAGAAGTTTCTATGTTTCATGTCAACATTCATAAAACCAGAAAAGTAGCAATCTAAAACAGCAGCATATGGCACCGGAGCTTCCATTATTGGATATTACTTCAACAATTAAGAATGATTCTGAATTATAAGTTGAACTTCATGCCTTAATGAATAGGTCAACAGTCTTGAGTTAGGATGACTATAATTTCCCAAGGAAGAGTTTGTGGGTTGATGCGGGTGCTTTATAGGTTGTGGGTTGTGGCTTAGAAGAGTGAACTATCAGTAACTTAGGTTTAACTATTTTTGGATAATGAGTGGACCTACCAAAGAGAATAAATTCTCATCAGCGTGAGTGGTTATAATCACTGCTTGATGTAGTTGTTATCTCATGGTCAATAGTTCTATATCTCAATGTTGTCTAACACATAGACCTCATTCCACTCCCACATTGAGACGTGACGCCTTATCAAAACGTGGCACCACTTTAAACACCTTTTCATATTGTTGGCAATTATCCAATAGCAATCCGAAAGGCGAAGAGGTGGAAAGTCCAGCAAGGCATGTTTGGTGATTATTAAGGATGAAGCATATTTTTGGCAAACTCTAGTTATCAAAGCAGCTGCAAAACACAATACCCAGTAAAAGTAGACAAAGGTAAGGAACTGTTTTGATCTAAGACTGCAAATCAATTAAGACATTGTTATTTTTGAGGCATGGAATGGTCTTCCCAATAATGTAACATAAAAATTCAAAAAGCCAATAATGCAAACAAAATATTTTATTTTTAACAAAAAAATTCTCATCAATTTTTTATAATTCAATCAGGAATATCAAGTAATCTTTTTTCCTAAAATAGTTTATAAAAGGTCACCTCAATATGCTTCTTGTGCAATATTTAAACCAAAAATAACTCATGGTGACAGAGTTAAAAGACACTAATCAGGTGAAACAAAAAATTACTGAACAAAACCTTAAGTCCATCACAGGCTTGGGATACATCCAATCATCACCAGTAATTTTTAGTTTTCCCCACATGTACAGTTGCCCTCCTCCTGAAGAGGAAAAAAGCATCTTAGGTTGCCTTACGTCTTGCAAATGAAATGACTATTTGCACAAATAGTAAGTGATAAAACAAAACGAAAAAAAGCAAGAATGTTAACAAGCACACAAGCATTCTCAAATAAGTGATGCACGCTAAGGTTAACTATTCAATATTCATGAACAAGTTTACAGCAAATTAATATTTGCACAGACCATTGACTATCGAGCCCATTCAATATCAACAGAAATGTTTGACTGCCTAACTGAAATGAAACCATCATGAGATTCATCAAAATCCTTTAAACAATAATAAAGTAAAAAAAACTGTGTTCATGTATGCAAAAAGTCACAATTGCATAACAGCAGTGATTTAAAACCAAACAGGATCAAATGGTTTAACCAATTGACCTAGAAACTAGAAGCCTGAATTAGTAGAGAAACCTCAGTTGGATATGATTTTGGATAAGCTCAACCAGAAAACTGCAAGCCTAAAAGAAACCTAGTTCATCCATTATTCAGGTTTCTGAACACTCAGAAAGAACATTAATAAAAAAATAGCTTCTGCACAATGTCTAAAAGCAGAAGACTCTATAATCAGTTCAGCAATCACCTATCCAAATGTTCGAATTGAGATCCAAAACATGGGATACAGAATCTGAAATTAGGAGATAAAGTAAGAGAAAACGGGAAGAGGAAGATAATTACCAGCAGTGCAGGCAGAATTTACAGAACCTGCTGATACTATAGCATTAGGAGGTAAAACATTTTGCTTCTGGAAGACCTCCACAAGACGTGGAGCCCACTCATCCTTCTGCTCCCGGTGGCCCAGCCTAACATCAGCATGCACAGAGAATAAACAAGTGTTTATAAGACCTGGAAGAAATCATAGATCCGGACATAAACTGAAAAGAAAGAAGTAACAAAAGAATGGCATTTTGCAATACCTTCCATATCCACCAAACCCCCATCTGCAGTTGAGAAAAGAAAACATTGAAAATATATAATATAATTAGTAACACACTTTAAGTAGATAAAAATTGAAAAATGTGACGTGCTATCCAGTACAAAATACAAATTAAGTGCTGAATTAGAAAACTTAAATGCACGATAGTTGCAATGAATCAAACTAAGATAAGCCAGATACCAGTTGAATGACACATACGTGTAAACAAAGCCGTTTGAATCAACAGCAACTGGAAAGGGATGTCCAGCCCACAACATAAGCACAAAAAATAATTATCAACAGTTAGCTTAACCTCAACATCATAGCAAATAAATATGGCACAAAACCTGTGTGATTTGTTCCACATGCAACTTTAAGAATAGTTTTCCCAGATAATGTAGCTATTGCACGTGGGCGTGGCTGGGGCTCGTAAACTAGCTTTACTGAGCTGTCTTTAGAGTTGTACTGCAAGTTATTAAAACAGCCATCAATCGTAAGAAAGCACAGAAGCAACTTCAAACATCTTCCAAACAGACCTCATTATTAGTTCCATGCCCAAGTTGTCCATACTGAGGAAGACCAGCAGTCCTACACATGAGCATTGAGAAAGATAGCCAATTTGATAGAGAACTTCTATAAACAAGCAACTCAGAAAGGACAATAAAATATTCTTCTCATTAAGAACTCTTTTTTCATTGAAACATACAGAATTGAAGACCCTTCCACTGATGAAAGCCATACAGTAAAATCAGCACCGCAAACAACATTTGTGGCTTCAGAAACCATACATGCAACTGGAGATGGCTCAATTTCTACAGAAGTTAAAAAACAAGAAGTATGAAAATGCATGTACCTTGATTCTATTAAAAAAAATTGATGAAACAGAAGAAAGCATGCATATCCTATGCAATTTTCACTGAATTTGTTTCCTAATTAAATGGTTCGCATAGTTAGATTACCTCAAGAAATGAAAGAAAACTGCATGTCAATCAGATTATTTAGTGGTAGGGGAATAATCAAATTATATATAGGCATTGAATAAAAATTTCAAAACAGAAAACAATCACAAAAAAATAATAAAGAAATGTCAAAATGAATAAAATATCATGCATCACTACTAACCAGTTTTCGCTGAACCAGTGCCCAACTGCCCATGTTTATTCAGCCCAAAAGAGAAAGATTTCCCTTTATCGGTAACAACAACAGTATGATTTCTTCCAGCACCTGCTTTGATAATCTTATACCTGCATCATTGTGACTTAAAGATAAGCCTGCCTACGAGTTAATTTATCTCAACAAGAAATAGCAAAGAGGAAAATCAAGGCAACTGTCATTGTTAAAGACTGTGTTTAATTCTATGAACAATGTGGAAGGACCATGAAAAAAATTTTAATTGTTGATTTCCAGAGGACTAGATTTTGAATGACCCTTTCAGTGGTTGTTTAATCATAGATGCACAGGTCATGGTCATCTAAGGAAACCACTTTGTTCTATGAAATCAACTGAACAAAGAGAAAAAAAAAAAAAATGGGATAATATTGAACTTGCTGATTTTCAAAAAAACATCGGATTTTTAGATGATCCATTTCATGAAATTCAGTACGTAGTTGCTTCAGTCCACGTTCTTGATGTTGATATTTAACATATACACAAAACAAGTGAAAGATCCGTATACAATTCATCTGGGGATCTACTAGGACGTATTATGTTTATCAGACATTGACAATGACAAAAAAATCAGGAAACAAACTGTATCAAACTTAGTAATACACAAGGAAAATGTTTTTTTTTTTTAAGAAAAATACTCATCAGTCATCATTGCAGTTGCAAATGGTTCAATGAATATGCAGTTACAATTATTATATAACCAGCATGAATATGAAATAACTCGATTATGAAGGCATTTTAATCATTTATTTGAAACAGACAGTACAAAAATATGAACGAACTGGGTATAAGATAAGTATGCGAAAAGATGAGACTTGAAAGCATAAAAGAGATTGAGGACAAACAGAAAAATTCAAACAAACAAACAAACAAAAAAACAAAAAAACTCACTTGGATAGTTTAGACACAATTGTTGGAACACTACGTTGAAGAGTATCCCCATGTCCCAACTGACCTTTCTGTCACCAATGGCGCAGAATGAGAACCAGAAAAGGACTAGCCGTTATTTAACGTTGTTTAATTCAAATGGTACCTCATTTCTTCCCCACGTGTAGCAACGTCCTTGAGCATCCAAAGCCACGCAATGACAAGAAGCTGCAATGACAGTCGACATGGTGATAATTTTTTTTATAGAAATCACACAGGGACCTCATTCAAGGAAAGTAGCACGACCAATAATCCGCTAAGCACTAGGTAAATGTGTAAAGGGAATTTCAACAAAGCGCCAGCTGAAATCTAGCATTGGATTCACGTAGAACTTTCAAATGGCAACACGCATTTAAGATGATAACACGAGAAGTCAGCATGAAGCAACAACTATTTTCACCGGTTAATTTGTCGGATTAAAGGAAACGGGAGAAAGATACGAAAGGCCAAAATGGGAAAGGAACTCACTGCAGCCAGAAGCCACGAAGCGTATATCAACTCCGACGAGGGGCCGAAGCCTGGTGGGCGAAGCGAGGTTCACGGCATTTGGAGGACCCTTCCGGCCGAGCGAGTCCCAGTCGGTCCCCCCGCAGTAGAGGATCTCCCCGGCGACTGGCAGCGCCGCCTTCTCCTCCTCCTCCATCTTCGTCTCGGCTTCGGCTTCTGACATCTCGACGGAGCGGCTAGGGTCGATCTATGGCGGGCGGCGGAGCTAGGGTTTGCTCACCGCCCAAATAAAGCAAAAAGAGAAAGGGCAGAGGGGAAATGAAAGCTCTGAGGGAGAAGCACGAGAAAGGAAGGGAGGGATTTAATTGTTTAGGTTTGGTTTGGTCTGGCGTGACAAGGAATCAAACACTCACAGCCTTTTTAAATCTTTACCATTTTTATTAGCTTTTATTTTGGGGCGGGATTTAATTGCAATCAGTTTCTTTAGCGTAATTGGTACTAATGATCGTGTTAGGGTTGCTTTGTGTGGCCAATTTCTCTTCACAAAGGTATCTGGATTATTGGCTTGTTTGCTTCTCGATGCACATTCTCTCTCCCTCCCTCTCTCTCTCTCTCTCTCCCTGCCAAACTCATTTTTTAAAAAAAAAAATTACTTAACACGACCTAATACTTAAAAAAAACTTTTTTTTTAAATTTTTTACAATAAAAGGCCACCGTACTTCTCGCGTCAAAATGCGATAATCATTATTTAGCACATATCAATATTTTACATTCAATAATATTTGTGACACTCTGATGATGATTTGTAAGGATTTGTTCGTTCAATCTTTCGGAAAGAATACATGAAACGAAGAGGCCACTGAAATGTGTTCCCCCTACTGATAGATGTTCCTGATCATATAGTTAGACTCCAGCTTTGGTTTAGATATAAAGAATTCTCTCTCTCTCTGTTTTTTTGGGGGGTTCAACTGCTGAGTAGCGTCTTTGGTTGAAGTTGAAGAACAACATTACCTAATCGATATCACGAGCAAGTAAAAAATTAGTAGCACACATAAAGCAAAGCAATAATGAGCTGCTAAGGCATGTAATCCTGAATAATAAGAATGAATTAAAACAATTCAGCTGAACAACTAAACTTATGTTTGTTATGATAATTATTGAGCTGGAGCTCTTCTCAAGTTTGAAGTATATTCAGAGATCCATGTATAAATAAGCTTTTGACTAACGGATCTCGACCAGCTAGGGCTTTAACAGCTTATTTGCAAACTTTTCAAGAGTTTAAAGCTAGGGCTTTAAACGCGCCATTATGATATATGTGAAAGCAATGTATTATGTGAAAACCCAATGTATAAATCTAATTGAACATTTAAACAAGTCTAATATGCACTGACGTTAGTAGATATTGAGATATTTAATCTGCAAATAAAAACTTTGGGGATATTTACAACATGGTATTGAAAATTTAAGTGAAGCTAGAACTATTTACAAATGTTAGCCAGCTTTGTTTGCAAATAGTTTTCATGATTGACTCTAGAGCTTTGTTTACAAACACTTAATGATTAATTCTAGAGCTTTTGTTTATAGACATCAACAGGTAGAGCTCGTCGAATTACAAATTCAACTTGCTTAGGATAGCTTAGCATAGGACAATGGAATCATTTTGTATTGAATTCCTTACTAATAGCTCAAGTTTTTGAATTCATGATAGTCCAACATGATATTTGGTAGAGGCAGTGCTTGTTATGACTGATCATATCCGAAATCGATGAAAATGGTTGGCTGGGAATGCAGCTCTGATGTTGACCAAACGAAAACTCCAAGTTGTCCTGTATGTCATAAAAAGCGTTAGTTACCGAATTAGGGACGGAGGCTCCTTCGTTGACCCTCCGAGGCTCAAGTCAGTAATTGAGTAGATGAATAGTGGAATCAACAATGGCTACAAGTGTGTCAAAAAAATATAGCATTGCATACCTGCGCTTGTAGATGGAGACGCCTTTTTATAGTACTCTGTGGTGTCTTTATACAAATCTCAAAGCATTTCCCAAAAAAGGTTAGACCATGAAGAGGCTCTGACACCTTTCCCAAAATGAGTCCACAATCTCTGTAATTGACAGGGTGAAACTTTGAATATGCAGATTATATGTAGAATATTCTCTGTCCTCCGTAACATAAAATACCAAAAAGAAATACAAGGTCGATGGGCTACAAGGCCCACAATAGCCTACTTTGGCCAACCAACCGAATCATTGGAATAGCCGATCGCCCATTACTCTCGAGGGGTAATCGATCGACTTTTATGAATGTGGTCAGCAACTCGGCCTTCAATCAACTTCTTCAGCTGAGTTGGAAAGCTTAACTAGACTAAGTGCTCAGCTGGTCCGATCGGACATAAACAAACTGAGTGCACAACTAGTTCGATCAGACGTATGGTCTAATCGGTTAGACAACTTTGTCGAGTTGATTCACTTTGCTATTTCTGAATTAGGGATAAGGCTGGCTCGATGAAACGCTGACTTTGCTCAAAGTTCCATGAACGTCATGTGAATGGTCATCCAACCGGACCCTTAGTCCGGTCAGATTAACGGCTTGGTCCACTATCTCTTGGCCGAAGTCATCATCTACGTTGTCTTCAAAGGTTGACACTTCCTTAACTTTGATCGCCCTGTCATCTGATTCTCTTGACTTTGATCCAACTCAAAGGCCCCAGCTCAATTGTCACACCACAAGTCTCCCCCTTAAGTCTAGTCAAAGGAGACTACAAGTTTGACTGACTGGACTCTGGTGTTGTTTATGCTCCCTCCAATCAAGCGTTCACTCGCCCCGAACGAGTATTATATTTTAGCTGCCAATGTTCAAAATTCTCTATTTCTCAACCGAACTGTCGTTCAGCTTGAGCTAATGAAAAACTTGACCGTTGCTTCTTTTTGTATTCTTTATTTCCTGACCGGATGCTTCTTGTACTATCACTCAGCCTAAGCTGATCTCATCCTAGTATCTTGGAAACCGAGTGAATCAATTATCATTAATGTGTGGCATGATGATCATGATTTTTCATCATAAAACTACGAATTATCTCCCATCCCTCATAAATGCACCCTATTATTTGTTACCACATGTTGCACGCTTGTGCCATAGAATATTCGATGTGACAAACGACTATTGGAATTTAATGTGATAGCTACTTGTTCAAATTTAATGGCCCAGATTAAGTCTTGCTTTCCCAGACCCTTGATCAAATGGCTCTCTGACATTCCCACTAAGGTTTGTAAGGTTTGCTACAAATGACATCATTTCGTAATTTTTGTGTTTATTCTTCATCTTCTTCTTCTTCTCCGCTCCCTTGCTTTCTATTTGTCATTATTGGCGATCTTTCGAGCTCATATTCCTCACGTAAGTCTATTTTTCTTCGTCCCTTTCTCAACTTTTCTCCGCTTGGCTTCCATTTCGCCAGTTGTCATTTACGAGCTTTAGTACACCTCCGCCGCCTCTAGTTTCAATGGCAACAAGATAGACGAGATGTGTCGCTCCTATCATATTCCTCCCTCCTATTGCCTTATAATCCCCTCGGGCTACGATGGCCCCAAGCTTCCTTCGACCGACATCGTCACTTTCTTTAAGGACCAGTTCATGGTTGGCCTCCGCTTCCCTTTGCATCCCTTCTGTTCTAAAATTTGTTCTTACTTCCACGTCCCTTTGCAGAAACTACCGCCTAACTCCATTAGATTACTGTGTGGAATTATAGTTCTTTTTTGACTGCATCGAGTCCCCCTACGCCCCTCGCATCTTCTATTAATTTTATTATCCAAAGAAATCTAAGCCGAACATCTTCCTTTTCCAAGCTCAAGTGGGCACGGTCTTTTTTTGATAAAATGCCCAGTTCTAACAAAGGCTGAAAGTCCCATTATTTATTCCTTCGACCGAACCAACCTTTTACTTTCCCGATCAAATGGTAAATGGAGTTACCCAACCCTCCTGAGTTAAGCAAGTATAGATGGGAGTCGGTCTTCTTGGAAGTCTCCACTCAGTTAGCTAGTTTAAAATATCACATCCATAAGTTGGTAACTGAGGGGGTGCTATACATGTTCAAATTGAGTCTCATCCGAACCCAACTGCCCGACAATTTTGGTGAGATTTTCCCTCCTTTAATTCTGTTGGATCTAACTAATTTTTCTCTTTATTTTGCTGCTAGGACTATGTGGAAGGCTTTGCTCAGTGATTCCACTAAGTTAGTTGATGATGAGATAAAGGCTTGAGGAGTAGCTGAGCTGGAGAGTCACGGACTGTTGTCAATCGGCCCATCTGAGGAGTTAACTGGAGATGAAGACATAAGACGAATCGTGTGGAGCGACGCTACTGCCAACTCCAAGGAACTACCCCCACCTCGGCCATTCCTGCTGCCAGAAGTTGTCCCCTCAGAGTCAACAACTTCTACAGAGCTGCTGATCCACCGACAATGCCGCAAAAGGTGTTGAGCAACCACACCAGTCCGATCAACTACCTCTTTGCCCCAAGCTCCTGCTACAACCTCCACAACCCAAGCTCTATCTGAACGGGCGGAGAGCTTCACTTCAGCAATACCTAAGGTTGCAATCGATCAGCCTACTTTAGCCTCCTCCGACCGAATGCCCTCCCTTTTTGCAATGTTGATCAGAGATATTCTAGCACAACCTGTCTCGACAATACACTCAACTGCTACCGACAAGTTCCTGACTAGGTCCAGCATAAAACCAGTGAGTCAGACAAGCATAGACGGATAACGACCATCCTCAAGCTGCCTACTAATGAATGATGTTACCCCGACCTAAGCAAGTTGCGAACCCTAGAGCATAAAATCAAATTCAAGGCCCATTGACCCAAACTTGGGTGAATGCTTGAACATGAGCGACGACGAGCTCACTAAAGGAGTTGACCGATAATTGATAACAATAATTTTACTGTATTATTTTGATTCATATATGCATGGTTTGATGTTAATTTCATAGGTTAAAATCATGGTTACATCACATTTTATGCATTATCTTTATTTTTTGGACTTAATTATAAATTATCTTATTTTTTGTTTTATTTGGTGCTAATGTTTGATTCTTATTTTGTAGGCATTAAAAGGGTCATGGACCCGATCAGATCAGATCACGTTGGGCTCAAATCTAGGGCTAAATGAGACAATCAAGCCCGAATTAATCTGGACCGTTCATCGAAGATTGGACAGATCTGAACCATCCAGTGAAAATCTGATCGATCCGACCTAAGGGAGAGTAGATCCAGACCCTTGATCAAGATCAGTACCTTCGGGTTGGATTTTTGGCGAACTTTCACCATTGATTAAGCTCGAAACATTCTCAGCCGTCCGATCGGATTTAAAAGGGGTATAAAAGCTTTAAGAAGCTACAGTGTACTCAGCTCGGCGTTGGCTTGCGATTTTCCACTGTAGCTTCGTCTTCCTTCGCCGACGCTCCCATCTCCACTTCAGATCCACTTCTCGGCGAGTTTCATTGGTGTCGACGCTTCCTTCTACTGGCGTCCAGCTTCCGTATCTGAGCATCGCTTCAAGGTGGTCCTGCGGTGACGATTCTGCTTCGGCGACTCTGTTTCTACCCTGCTCGGTGGTGTTCCTCCGATGCAGTGGCTCCGCTTCACAGTTGTTCACCGGCGGTACCTGAACCTTTCTGACGATCTTCGATCCACCATCGACTCCACCACAGCTCAAAGTTTCCAGCACAGTAGAATTGCATATTTCCGGAGTTTGGCAGCTCCGATCTTCGTTAGATTCGCTTGGAAGGGTGTCCGGTGAATCTGGTAAAGGTTGAGTTGAGCTAGCTATTGAGATTGTCTCCTCCAATTGCCGAAGTGAGGTTTCACCAAGCTTCCTTGTGTGACGACAAGGAGAGACTCGTTTGAGAAGTGATTTGGTGTAGAGATGGTTTAGGTTTTAATTTTTGTATTCTTCTACTGTTGA
>JBBMJZ010396477.1:2600-13868 GCA_037833815.1 Zingiber zerumbet
ACCCACGTAAATCGCAGAACATCGCCATCGTCCTCCGGTCCACCACAGCTGTCAGCCGCCAAGCTATAATCGAAGGCGCGATCGACGGGCGCGGCCTCAACACTGACGTCCTCGAACGGTTCATCACGATCGCACCGACGAAGGAGGAGGAGGACGTCGTCCGCGCGTACTCCGGCGACCCCGGCATGCTTGCCGACGCTGAGAACTTCCTCTTCCACATACTCCAGGCCGTCCCCGCCGCGCCCTTCGCCCGTCTCGACGCCATGCTCTTCCGAGCCAACTACGAGCCCGAGTTGGAACACCTGAAGCAGACCCTGAGGACGCTGGAGGCGGCGTGCAGGGAGCTGCGTACGCCCACACGTGGCCTCTTCCTCAAGTTGCTCGAGACAGTGCTCAAGGCCGGCAATCGCATGAACGCCGGCACGGCTCGCGGAAACGCGCGGGCCTTCAACCTCACGGCGCTTCGCAAGCTCGCCGACGTCAAGAGCACGGACGGCAGCACGACGCTGCTTCACTTCGTGGTGGAGGAGGTGGTGCGGTCGGAGGGCAAGCGATTGGTGATCAACAACCGGGGCCACCACAGCGGGGCACTGGAGCGGGCTCCGAGCCGGTCCTCTTCGGCGGTGGCGCAGGAGGAGAGGGAGAAAGAGTACACCATGCTGGGGCTACCGCTCGTCGGCGGGCTCAGCGTCGAGTTCGCCAACCTGAAGAAGGCAGCTGGGTTCGATTTCGACGCGCTCAAGATCGCTTGCCCGACGCTGCAAGCGCGGGTGGAAGAGATAAAGCGGCTAGTGGAGAGCCTAAGCGCCGGGGGCGAGGGCAGCGGGGGGTTCGTTAAGGAGATGAGGGCGTTCGTGGAGGCAGCGAAGGGAGATCTGAAGGCGACGGCGGTGGAGCAGGGGAGGGTGATGGAGGTGGTGAAAAAGACGAACGAGTATTACCACCCGGAGGCGGCCAAGGAGAGGGACGGGAAGCCGATGCATCTTTTCGTGGTGGTGAAAGACTTCTTGGACATGGTGGACAAGGCGTGCGTGGACATCGCGAGGAATCTGCAGAAGAAGAAGCAGGCGGCAGTGGCAAGGTCGGGGGCGGAGCTGACAGCGGCGGAGGAAGGGGCGGAGAGGAGGCGGAGGCCAGTAGCCAGGTTCCCGAACTTGCCGCTGCATTTCCTGAAGAGCAATGCGAAGTCGGATTCGAGCAGCGACGAGGAAGATTGAGGGGAAGGCTGCAAAAAATCTGTTTTTTTTTTTAATAATGGAAATGGTGATTAGGAGTGAATTAAACAGTGAGGTTCATTTTTTTGTAATTTGTTTTTGGGCGACGATCGATTTATTGTTTATGGTGGATGAGAGTGGTTCTGTATTTTCTCGTGTACAAAAAGAAAAACTAGACAGAAATTCAATCAAAATCGGAAGTTATCAAGCGTAGTTTGTGTATTCTCTGAATACAAATTCTCTGGAAAATAAGAGGCTTGAATGAGTTATTTTTGAATCGTCTGATCAGTGAACGTTCGTAATAATCATCGATTCTTCCTATATATATTAATCAGGATGAATATTTATTCTTATACCTATATTCATATCTAGTAAAAAAATATCTTCTATACTAATTTTTTTTACTTTCC
The DNA here is from genome assembly GCA_037833815.1 of Zingiber zerumbet. NCBI lineage: Eukaryota > Viridiplantae > Streptophyta > Magnoliopsida > Zingiberales > Zingiberaceae > Zingiber > Zingiber zerumbet. Next base: position 4,225 of record JBBMJZ010396477.1, read on the forward strand.
ATCCAACTATCTTCATTCAAAGCATCTTAGACTTATATATATATAATTTTTTTACTTTCCATCGGACTATCTTCATTCAAAGCATATTAGAATTTTATATATACATATAATAGATTAAATATCTATATAACTGACTCCTAATTTAATCATATTCAATAAAAAAATAAACACCAACAAAATTAGTCAGTGAATTTTGGAAAAACAAAATCTTTAATCTATATATAAATCAGGTAGAGAGGTAATCCCTTCATACTATCTTCCATTCAGATTGGATAGATTATTTTTTCATCGAGTCTAAAGGAAATTATCATCCCTATTCAATGCTTCTTTTCTCTATTTGTACAAGTGATTGATGTGGTGGAGCACTGTAGTCCTAAGTGTCCCGTAGGATAGAAAGTTATGCTGAGCTATGTTAGGACACTCTTGGAGTTGGAGGGGATGATTAGCTTCAATCGTTTCATCTTGTTGATTTGTTGCAGCAGAAAAATTCGAAGTAATGATAACACCCAAATTTACTTGGTATCCACCTCCTTAAGATAATTAATCTAAGGATCCACATAGTGCATACACTCCACTATAAAAACACTCATTCTCGGAAACAATCCAGAGGTGGAGAAATTTCATTCAAGCACACAATAAGAAAATACAACAAGAAAATGAATATACAATACAATAAGCACCTTGCTTGATTTCTTATAGCTTGTAGATACCTCTTGATCATTGGAAAGTGAAGCAACACTTGTTTTCCAAGGGCTCAAGAACTGACGGAGAGTGTGAGAGAGAGATTGCCTTCAAACCTTCGTGAAAACCCATTTCTAGGGTTCACTCTGATCGATTGAGAAGAAGCGATAGAGGGGGTGAATATCGCTTGTTAAAACTTTTCCTTTTACTAAAAGAAATAGAACAAAGTAAAGCAGCGGAAAAAAAAAGATTAATAAAGATGACTCAGGTGGTTACTTAGTTCGGAGCTTATGTCGACTTCTACTCTAAGACCCGTGATCCTTGATCATACTGATGGGTAATTTACTATAACTCTTCTTTATAAAGTCTTCGGAAAGAAATTATTCGTATAAATGAAAAGTATAAGATAGTAACAGCATACTATCTTATTTAAAATTAAGTACAGTGCAATCTAAATGAAAGTATACAGAAAAGAATAGCGATGAAAATAGTCGGCACTTTGTCGAAGCAGTAGCTTGCTTGAAAATGAGTAACAGAGCAGCACGAATGAGAGCTTTAACTCATAGTGAATTAGAATTCGATTATTTGCCTCGAACCTCAAGCTGCCCTTTTATAAGCCTTGTTCAGCCAATTGAAAACTCATTCAGTCAACTGATCTTTTCAGCCAACTGATCCTCCTATTAGTCAATTGAACCCCTTGCTTTCCTTTTTCGCTGAGATCCGATCTTTGCACATTTATTAGCATTAATTGATCGGTTCACCGAACAGTATAGTTTCCTTATTCGCTGAGATTTGCCATTAATTCTCCATTAAGGCTTTAATTGTTCGGTCGATGGCTCCCTGGATTCGATCGATCAATCAATCTAGCTTCTATTTTTGCTTTGGTGCATTTGATCTCTGTTCTGTATCAACCTGGTTCGGTTGACTAATCCATGGATTCGGTTGACCGATCATGCCAGTTCCTGTAAAATAGAGTTAAACAAAGTTAGGACACTAATATATGATGCATGAGTAGTAATTGACAGTAAAACTGTATTGATCTCAACTTGAAAATCTTTCTGGTTTCTTCAGTTGGATCAGCAACTTAGGATTTATTCCTTTCTGGAATATGATCTCACCGTCGCTCTTCTCCAGTTGCTTAACTCAACCTACCTACCAAACATTGGTCCTCTAGACCCGTTTGTTTTATCGTTTAGCATTAGATCAGCTCACCAGAGCTTCCTCTCAAAACCAAATCCTCTGACTTATCGAGCTTCCCTGCCAAATGTCGGGTCCTCTCAACCCACTTGGACTTCCTGCCTGGCTTCCATAATTTACATGCTAAGACTTTCTTGATTAAGTAAACATCCTACACACTTAGTTAACTTGTTAGATTACAATAAGACTTAATTGTAAGTACCCTGAGATAGTTTTGATGCAGTCAACCAAGTTCAGTTAGGTCATGTTGTGTTTGATCCCTGTGTCTAAGTGTGCAGGAGCTTAGGAATATAAGAAATTGAGCGGAAGATGCAGCTAGCGAGAAGGATAACACTGGAAGGAAGTCGACGGACTCGGTGCATCCGAAGAACAATGTGCTGCGGAAGAGTACACCAGTAGACAAGAAGGATGTATGCGAAATCCGAGAGATGAGAAGCTGGGAAGGAAGTTTGCTCAAGGAGAAGGTTGGAGTTGGATTTGGGTGAGATCAACTCCGAGTAGCCGAAGCATCACCCACGTAAGAAGAGATCAACGTATGGTAGCCAATCTGCCTTCTGCCTTGTGGAAGGCGACTTCCATGGCTTGGAAGGCGCCTTCGATGAATGGTACAACGGCGCCTTCCAGCCCTTGAAGGCGCCTTCAATGAACAGTGAGAAGGCGTCTTTCATCCCTTGAAGGCGCCTTCCCTAGCCGTTAAGCCGAAGATAAAGTTTTAACTTCGGCGATAAAACTTAACCGATTGAAGGCGCCTTGAACCCTCTTAAAAGTGTCTTCCACCCTCGGATAAGATTTTTCAAAAACTATAAAAAGGGCCATGGAGCTAGGAAATAAAGAACAACTAAACAACAACTTCTGTATTAATTTTCCTAGTCATTTATGAGTTGTCAACATGTGTAAAAGGTTTCTCTGCCTTCAACGAAGGAGAATTTTAGTGAGCTTTCATCTGCCTTGGATTAACAACCATCTAGGTTGTAACCAAGTAAATCCTAGCCTTTTACCTACTCTTTTAAATTGTTATTTCTTTATGTCAATTGTTTTTTTTATTAATTAACTTATGCTATTAATCTAAGTCAAAAGAAGAAGAAAGCAGTTGTTTTTATTTTACAAACAATTCAACCCCCCTCCTCCTCCTCCTGTCGGCCCCGCTACACCAACAACTACAACCAATTGATCACAATGCATGCCTTTTACTTGCCTTGACAGTTTTCGGGCTCCTACTCCACAACCTAGGATCCGTCGGTGAATTAATCTCGAAAGCCACTATCTTTCTCCTTCTCGGTCAATTATTAAAGGTGGAGAAATCTTTTACAAGCTCAAAGGATTACAAGGATTTTAAGAAAGCTTTGGACAAGAGGAGCAAGGCTTTTGATAGAGTTTACCTGACTCTATTTTGTAGTCAAAAAGCCTCCTTGAAGCCATCCTTCAAATCCTATTGCTCTAATATGGTCTGTTGCTGATCAATCGGCTGCTTTACTCGATCTGTTGTCGAGCTCCAACAACTATTTTCTATTTTCCATCCCTGGCATCAATCGACTTGAAACTTACCATTAGTAGACTAATGTGCCACTAGTCGACTACTCACTCAGATTTAGAAGGAAGCAAATGATTTTCAAAATGGTAGTCTAATTTATTCGTCTTCAGATTTAGAAAAACTTGAAATTTAAAATATGATTTTTCCATTTTTTGGCTAATTTTAATTTTTCATTTTTTATTGCTGAATTAGGTCCAATGCCTAGGCACGACTAGTGCTTGAGTTCATGTTAGGCTTGATTCTTGCGGTTTGGTTGGTGGGGATATTCTTGGCTTGACCTTTCGAAGCTAATTCAGGTTAGGCATGATAAAGGCAGGTTGAAATGGGCTTGTTTTGTGCTTGTACAAGAACGACCCATGATACCCCTTGTTTTACTTGGTGAGATGGGGATCTAGGCAGGAAAAGAAGAGAGGCAGCAGAGATGCTTGGAGGAAAAAGGAAAATGTTACTTGATTTTCTCCTTTGTATACTTGGAGGAAAATGAGAGGTGAAAGAAATTAAAGGGGGAATAGAAAACTATACCAGTATGTCCTCTCCTATTTTACTCTTCTGCATTTTCAATTCGTGCCCTCTTTTTTTACCATTCTTCTACCTGCTTCCTCTTCTTCCTTTCCCATTCATGCCCATTTTTTTTACCATTCTTCTCTATTGTTCACATTTCAAGATCTTGATTTCACCTTTGTTACGAGATTGTGGAATTTGTGGAACCTCCTTGAATTTAACTGAATGGTCATCGATGGCAGAGTTGTCAATATAATTGATTGCTATCCCATGAGTTAGGTTTGCATGTATTTTATCCAATGGCTGAGAATGTCAGGTATGTGGGCCTTCATTTGGATGGTCTCCAACATGTGGTTGTTATGTGGTTTCGTTGATGGTTCCTTGGGGCTTGCTAGATGACAGCCATCTTAGTTTTTTCAATGTTTTTTTTGGTGTGCATGGTTTCTCCCTAGCTCAATTGCTGGGGGTTATATTGTTGAGGAGGCATCAACGTTATTGGCAGCTGATAATGGCAAGGATGGTAGCATTCCTATTGTGGTAAGCAGGTAGATTTCGGTCAAAGAGTAAAGAGTGCCTTTTGTTTTTTTTGTTCCTTCCCCTTTCTGCCCAGCTTGGGGTGGTAATGTTTTTGGAGGACAACTAACCTAAATTTTCTCCTTCCATTTCTTGTTTTGCTCCCAACTAATGAGTGAAAAAATTCTCTATTTTTCCTATCCTTTGCACTCTCTAAGTTCCATCAAGGTAAGCAGGCATAAGACAAACTTTTGGTTTCTTATTTGTACTTGTTTGGATGACTGTTCTTTTCTTTTATATTTCTCTTCAATGAATGAGTCCATTCAACAATATATTTTGTTGTAGGGCAATACATGTCTCCTTATGATCCAGATGAAGGACCCTCAATTACAGGGTGGAGAGTCCAATGTTGGGAATCTTCTCTCCAACCAGTTCTTCTTCATCCAATCTTTGGAAATCCTGCCAGTTCTGGTGGGCAACCACCTGTGCAGACAGTATGGCTAACTAGAGTAAATATGAATTTTCCACCGAAAGATGATTTAGTAAATCCTCATGCTTGTTCATCCAAGCCAACAGTGTCTGATGAATTGAACTCCTCAGATTGTAGTGTTGATGGAACAAGTAGGCTCATTTTTGATCCATGTGATGTACCAATTGATGTTAGACAACTAGCTCAAATAGTTTATTCTGCTCATGGTGGAGAGATTGCCGTTGCCTTTCATGGGGGTGGAGTGCACATATTTTCTGGTGCAAACTTTGATCCTGTTGATAGTTATCATATGAATGTTGATTCAACTATTGCTGCACCTGCCTTCTCATCTACTAGCTGTTGTCTGGCCTGTGTTTGGCATGACACGTTCAAGGACAGAACAATACTTAAGATTATTCGTGTTTTACCTCCTGCTATTGCTAGCCCACAAACAAAAATCAATTCAGCTACTTGGGAACGAGCTATTGCGAATAGGTAGCCAGTTACTTTCTACCAAGTTGTATGGTTTCTATCTTACATTTTTTATGTTTGATCATTAAACTCTTATGCAGGTTTTGGTGGAGCCTTTTAGTTGGGGTTGATTGGTGGGATGCTATTGGTTGTAGTCAAAGTGCTTCTGAGGATGGTATAGGTAAGCAGATTTTATTTCTTTCATGGAGTATTGTTATTTTTTTAATATTACAATGTGTCCTGTGTTTTAGTGTCTCTTAATGGTGTGATTGCTGTATTGGATGCGGACTTTCATTCTCTTCCATCTGTTCAACACAGGCAGCAACTTAGTCCTGTATGCATTCTTTTCTTTTAGAATCATTTTTCATTTTTCAATTTTAATGTTTTGCTGATGGAATTACTAGCTGATATATTTGTCTCTAATTATTTCCTGAATTTGTAGAATTTTCTTCTTGTCATCTTTCAGCAAACACTGAGAACGTGTTCTGGATGAATTGGTTCATCATGCCTGTGACTGAACTCCAATCTGCCTGCAAATCTATAGCTTTAGGAAACATATTGTTGAATCAAAATTGATTACTTAGCTATTTAGATTGCTTACGCTGGGTTTACATGTGTGGATAGTTAGGATGGGTGGAGGGGCAGAAAAGGTTCAAAATTATAATTTCTCAGAAGTTCAAAGATAATAAAATATGGTCTTTCTATTTTCAATCTGGCTAAATAGGGGTATAATATTCTGCATGCAAATCTGTAGTATTAGAAATTTATACCAATTAAATTCCATAGCCTAGATGGATTCCTTAGAGATTCCTAGTTGCTATTTGATTGAGGAATTAAATAGAGAAAAATAAGTTTTCAAGTGCGTGCGAACTTGTTCCTATTATTGTGCCAATTTTTTTTTTCTTACTTTCCCATTAACTTAAAGACAATTAAAATTTAGAATTTTCTCTTTTGTTTATCTAGGCATACAGATATACATGATCAGCTCTTCTCGAATGTGAGGAGCTGGCGTGTCAATTTGTAAATGCCGTCTAAACTTGTAGCTATTCTTCTCCTCATCTTGTATGCTTTTGCTGCTGTGTACAGATTAATAATGCTTCCAAATTGTTAATACTTTATTTTTGTTGCAACTATGATCTTTATTTCAAGATACGTAATGTTCTTTTCTTCTTAACTAATTCCCTTTGTTCTTATGCAGAAGCTTGATAGGATAAAGTGCAGGCTTTTAGAAGGTACAAATGCTCAAGATGTCAGAGCACTTGTACTGGATATGCAAGTTAGGTTATTACTAGACATGTTGGGTAAGGGAATTGAGTCAGCCCTTGTGAATCCTGCAACTTTATTACCTGAGCCTTGGCAAGCAACTAATGAGACATTATCTAGCATTGATGCTGACAAAATGGTTGTGGAGCAGGATTTGGTTCCAAGCATACAGGTTAGCGTTCTGTTCACTTTGAGCATTTTCTAAAGATAAATATTTTCACCTGCTAGTTGCCTTTTGATTTTTTTCCCATAACAGGATGAGATATTAGTTTATTTGATATTATATCCAATTAATCTCATCACAGCCCCCTGCAATATATCTTCTATGTTTAAGTTATTATTCTATAACTGCTATTAGATGGCCTATATTGGTTATGGCAGGCAAAGATCTTCTGATCTTGACTAGAATTCTCTGAATCTGGATGTTGTTTCATAATTCTTTTTTTTTTCAAATCATTTTTAATGATTATCATTTGTTTTCTAGGCATATGTTGATGCCATCCTTGATCTCGCCTCATATTTCATTGTGCACTTGCGCCGTTATGCTAGATTTTGTCGTTCTTTGGCAAGTCATGCTGTTGGAGCTTCTTCTGGTGCAAATGGTGCACGGCATATGGTGACAAGTCCAACTCACAGTTCTGTGTCTGCAACAAGTGAGGGTCAGTATTAGTCCTGCTATTTGGATATAGTCATGCATATATTGAACATGGTCTTTTGTTGATAATAGCTGCTTTTTTAACCTAGTCATTAACTTATTTGCATCTGCAAATTGCAAGTGGTGCATCCACACTGATCTAGAGGACTTTTTTAGATCTGCACATCAAACACATTTTGCTCTAAATTGTTTGACTCAGCACATTTCAGAGTTTTTAATAGCAATTGCATTCTGTATCCAGATCATGGTTTGATATTTTTAGCCATTTAAAATTTCTCATTTCGTTAAGTGACCGTAATACAAAACATGGCAGCACCACTGAAAGAAATTTCATGCGACTTAAAATTAGAGGTTGCATAGACATCAATTGATGAAGAATCGACATAGGCAGACACAATGAAGGGAGGTGCTCAGGTCATTGGCGGAGGCAAAATCATAAGGTCAGTGAAGGTAGTTCTGCAGATCTTGGACCTTCGTGGATCCACAATTGAGCGATTGCAATGTGGCAAAACGGTGATTCGTCTGCCCCCAATGCTCCACCAACCCGTCCCTAGGCCAACACGGAGGAGGTAAATTATGAGTGACTACTAGCCATTAGTGTTGTGGCTAGGGCATGGGGAAGGCATGCTTGGACACAGCAAGTTTTGACCCCATGACCTAATGTGGCAATACCTCATGCCTCAATCACCGCACCACCCTGAGGAGACTACAATTGAGCGATTGCAAGCCACCAGTTGTAGTGGAGTTGCAATTGAGATAGTCAAAGAAGATATTACTTGTTATTTTTTTTTCCGCTATTACTTGTTGTTTTCTCCCTTATCCTAAGGGTCCCCCTTAATTAATACTATACAACTTTAATCATTATAGTATATTTAATTGATCCATATATTATACATATATATATTTAATTAATTAACACACGTATAATTGATATATATAATTAATTAATATTAGTTATTTCTACGTAAGATATATTATATACAGAGAGAGCCCAATATGTTGTGCACTCGTGTGCGCGCTTGAGAGGGCCCACTGACGTGGCAATAGGGGGGTCAACCTTACCACATCAACGCCCCCCCTTAGGCACACATGCGAGCGCGCACCCAGGGGCGCGCAACATATCAACATGGTATATATATATATATATATATATAAATTAATTTATATTATGTTTTATATTAATACATATACTAATTAATTTACACGGTATATTAATTAATTTTAATTTAAATAGTATATTTAATCATTTATATCAATAGGTGGTTAATCATAATTACAAGTAAATAATTATAAATAATAATTAATTATGTTGTATAAGTTTAGTAGGTTTAATAAAATTAATATAAATATTTAAGTTACTAATTTTACTATTTTATTAAAAATCTCTCTCCTTTACTAACTAACTTTGGTGAAGCCTAAAATGAATTTACGTTAATATCATTTTTTCTATTCACACTAAAAATTATTCCAAGGTTTATTAGTAATTCCACAAGCGAAACAATCAGTGATCTAGAGTTCGAGACTCAGCTGCGGCGTATTATTATGAATTTTTCTCATCATTAATTTTCTCCGGTTGTTTTATATAAAAAAGTATAGTTTTCTTTAGTTCCACATCTTAGAATTGATAACACTATGATCAAAGAAGCTTCTATAAATATTTTAGACTGACGATGTTAAAAAATATACTTTTCTTATTTTTTTTACTAAAATAAGTATAATATTAAATTAAATTAAATTTTTTGTATAAGGAACCCGATATAGTAGTTTGTTGTTGGGATTCTCTAGCGTCACCCTTGCATTATTACACTATTGCATGGGTCTGATGAATCTTACCTAAATAATTAATTTTTAGTTCTGAACGTAAGGGTGACACTCGAAAATCCAAACAATTAGGATTTTCAAAGACCCAAATAATTCAGATTTTCAAAAGGCAGGTACTTTGCCATAATGACTCTACTAATGATTCTACTTTAGTATTTTAATGGTAAAATGCTTTAATTAATATAATTTTATTATAAAGGGTCAATGTGGTTTTAATGTATTATATTACACACGCGACGCATGCGCACGATCACTAGTGTAGAAAAAGGATAATGGTGGTTAAGATATAAGGTGTTATCACATGAAGTCTTGGGATCGAAACTTGACGCGTCCGAGCATGTCTTCCCGCATGCCTTGGCCACCTGCACTAATGGCTAATAGTCACTCATGATTTATCTCTTTTGTATTAATCTAGGAATAGGTTACTGAAAATATTGGATTGAGTAAATTGTCTTTTGCCATATGTAGAAAAAAAGATAATTATCTTATTTGGACCAATATCCTTGATTATTGTACAATAATATTAAATTTATCTATATGGT
>JBBMJZ010396535.1:0-13862 GCA_037833815.1 Zingiber zerumbet
CCATTAAGATTATTTTGAAACTCTTCATTTTGAATTCAATTTTCGAAATTGAATGAATTTTGAGATTAATTCTCCATTAATTCTCTTTAGTGAATGAATTCACACGAGTCTAACTCAAGTCTAATTTGGATTAGATTGAATCCATATGATTGGATTCACTTAAATCTAACTCAATGATTCTAATCTGGATATGTCAATCATCTCATAATTGACTCTTAGAGCTAATACTAATAATCTCCTACTAGCTCAAGTGTCAATCACTAAAATAATCCCCTCCAATGGTTCATCACATTTTAGTCAAACTAAAATGAACTTATCTCCAAATCAATATGTTCTTTGTGTGTGACCCAATAGGTTCTCATAACATTGGCAATATTTCTAAAACTATTTTAGATAAATAAACAATGAATGACATCTAGCAAGACATCATTGCTACACAAGTGATGAGAAAGTCGAGATTCGACCTAACCTGTTAGTGGCAATTATCTTGTATGATTTAGTCCCTCTATCCTTGATATCTAGATTGATCAATGAGGCATAAACCGTGTTATCCTCTTATCAATCTTTATGTTTCTTGATCTCTAAGTAGTCACACTCAAACAAATAAGCTCAATATCGCATATTGACTCATTTGAGCATGACCATGCTTTATTGTGTCCTACTACTCAAGGGGCTCACAGATATCACTCTCGTCATATAGAAGAGATAGATCCCATCTACATTACTCACATCTCTCTACATAACTTATTATATACCAAGTGATCGACTTTATAGTCCACCTTGTTACAAGTGACGTTTGACGATACCAAAGTATACAACTCCTTATGCAGGGAACCGTAGTGGCTTCAGGTCTAAGGACTATTCATACCAATAGTCATATGAGAATGTTTATGACACTCATATAACGATCCATGAAACATTCTCATGGCGGGTCATTCAGTATATATTCTCTAATATATACCCATGTGTCAACCTGATATCTCATATCCATGACTTGTGAGATTAAGTCATCCGTTGACCTACATGCTAGTCTCAACGTATTAATATTGTCCTTGTATATTAATGCTTGACTAGGAATAGTTAAAAGTAGTATTCTATGTATATCTACAATATCTCACTATCAATTCAACCAATTGATATGATGTAGATAAGAACCTACTATTCAAGGACATTATTATATTTATTCAATCGGTACTGAACTGAAATAAATATAATAACCAACTTTGTCTTATTTATAATGAAATATGATGCAATAATATACCATTTACAATCATCTCATAATTGGTACTGAGGCTAATATTAACAAAAAAACACTATACTTTCTGTCCTTAGACCATCTCCAAACTCCATATGTGTATAATTTTCACACAAAAATATTACAATTTTTAAACGAAACACTATTTGCTCCAACCCATCTGCATCATATCTCATAAAAAAAAAATATTCTTTAGAATATTTTGATTTAGTGTCGTTATTATTTTTATTTTATATATCAATGTAATAGTAATATATTTTATATTTATGTATATTAATTTTTTTAATATTTTATTATATTTTTATGAAATTAGTGATATAATTTATAAATATAATTATAATTAAAATATATTAAATAAATTTAAAATAATACTTTTAATAAATTAATATTTATAAATATGCATAGTAAAATTAAAATATACTATTGAATACATTTAATTTAAATTTCTAATAAATAGTTATTTTTATATAAAGTAAAGAGAAAGAAGATAATAATAATTATAAATTAATTATATATAATTTTTATTAATTATATAATATTATAATAAGATTAAAAAATAAAAACTCTCTCACGCCATATTTGGCATGTGAATTTGATGTATAGATGGAAAAGGTTCGGTGGTGTCTTGATGCATGGATTGGAGATGGTTTAAAGCCTCACCCGTGTTTTGTTTTGTTTTGTTTTGTTTCTTAAAGCGGATTAGATATTTTCCTAATTTCACCAACGCTTTTCCAACTGCGTGCGATCCGCCGACTCGTGTCCCGTAACCATGTGAATCCGGCCAGTTCCACTCCGTTTCTCACAGTCCTCCCGACCTCGACGCCTGTCCATTTTCTCGCTCGTCAAGTCCACTCTCTAGGGTTTTCGCCATCGCTGAACTCGCTCAAACTGGAACTGAGTCTTGTCGGCGGAGATGGTGAACCGCGGAGCCACCGAGGTGGTGATGATGATGCTGGCGGTTGTGGTTCTGTTGGTGCTGGCTGCGCAGCCGGTGACGCCAACCTCGCTGGGGCCTCACATCGCTGATCTGAACGTGCTCCTGCCTCCTCGAATGACCAACCCCGTCCAGTATCGCCTCCAGGGAAGCGGCGGATGCTTCTCTTGGTACCGTCTTTTTTGTTTGTTGTTGTTGTTGATACAGCATGAATTACAAAAGGTTTATTCTATTCGTAATATACACGAGGGTAAGGATAAATAGTAGACCTTAACCTTTTGTGACCATGTCTGCTTTTCAACAACGCTTAAACCTCATATCACGCCAGCATTTGAGATCTAGTGGGCCAGGCACAATCCAGTCGTTAATTAACCCTTTAGGCATACGTCTTTGTTTGATAATAAAACTATCTATATTTAGCTGTTATTGCTTATTGGGCTTTCTCGGCTTTGTATACCTATTAATTTGTGAATGGAAGAAATAAGCTAGTATTCACAGCGCTTTGTTTGCATTAATCGCATCTTAGATTTATAATTGATGTTGAGTGGGGATCTTGAACAATGGGCGAAAGCCTAATCCAAAAAATATCCCATGAATGAAGAAGGCTAGTATTGACAATCATGACAAGACTGCACCCCAGCTAATTTTGCACTAGCAACCACTGTTAGATTGGGGGAGGGCTTTTTTTTGCAATGATTGGGTGTAAAAGGAAGATAGATGATTCATCAGGTTAGTGTTTAGTTCGGAGTTCCATGTAAAATACATACAAATGATCTAAAACTACACCATCCAACAATATACACATAGATATTACAATCTATAACAGAGGGAAAGGAGGATTTTCGACGAGGGATATCAAAACATCTTTTTCTGTGGCACCTGCGCTAGCTACTCCATGGTTTGCATCTTTGGCAGGTATATTGACATGGATTAATTGTTTTCATTATCCATTCGACCTTACCTATTCTTTATTCATTTACACATGTTTTCATAACTAGTCTGATGGTTTCAGTTCATCTGTTTGGATGTCTATCTCAAATTTGCAGCCTATGCCTCAACACCTCACATGCTTTCCAATCTTTTTTTTCACATATCAATTTAACTAGTGTGGTGTGTCTCGAGGAAAATGTGTCCATTTTACTAGTTTAGTTGTGAAATTGCCCATTGTATTACATGTTATTGTCGTTGTTGTTCACCATTTATATATGTACTCTTTGCTTTTCATTTTCTTGTGACAACTTTGGTTGTCCAATATGTGTTGTCTGCCAACTTTTAGCAAGACTTTAGTGCTTACTGTTGTGCCCAAAGGATATTCACATATCTCCATTATGACATGATATTGTCCACTTTAGGCTTAAGCCCTCATGATTTTACTCTTGGGCTCTACTCAAAAGGCCTCATGCCAATAGAGATATCATACATGATACATACTTTTGAACCTATGATCTTTTCCATATCTTTCCAATGCGGGACTTTGTTTGTATCCCAATAATCCTCCCTTCAAACGAAGGACCACAATTACTCTCATGGTTCGAGTCTCCCTGCGAGCATCTAATCACTCTTGCCCTGCTCGGGTCATATCTCCATTATGACATGATATTGTCCACTTTGGGCCTAAACCCTCATGATTTTACTTTTGGATTCTACTCAAAAGGCCTCATGCTAATGGAGATATCATATATCCTTTTAAACCCATGATATTTTCCATATCTTTTCAATGTGGGACTTTGATTGTATCCCAATAATCCTTCCCTCAAATGAAGGACCATAATTACTCTCATGGTTCGGGTTTCTCCGCGAACATCCGATCACTCTTGAACTGATTCGGGCCTTCCCTGCAAGTATACGGTCACCCTGATCTACTCCGGGCCTCCTCGCGAGCATCCGGTTATCCTGACCTGCTCCAGACCTCCCGCAACTTCGTTCAAGACTACCCCACATGACATCTGGTCTGGACCATGACTCTGATATCATTTGTTGTGACTAAAGGATATTCACGTATCTCCATAATGACATGATATTGCCCATTTTGAGCCTAATCTCTCATGGTTTTACTTTTGGGCTCTACTCAAAATGTCTCGTGCCAATGCAGATATCATACATTCTTTTAAATTCATGATCTTTTCTATATCTTTCCAATATGAGACTTTGATTATATCTCAATACTTACAATGTCTGGTACCGTAGAAAATTGGTTTATTAGTTTCTTTGCAATTTAAACTAGAATAAACATAATATAATAGCCTGGTTTGATTATTATAGAAGCTATTGAGAATTAAAACAAGAGTAGCAGCAACTTTGTCTGTTGAATTTACTAAACATTGTGTCTCTTATGAGCTTGGACAGTACTTATCTTTGTTTTTTCATAAATTGAACTGTTACCATTTTTTTCATGTACAGGACCTGGGATCATCATGATTTCCTGAGGGTCGAACCAGAGTACAATAGCAGCAGTAGGTGCTCAACAAGTGCTAGATTGATATCTATTTCACATTATAGTGGAAGGAAGGAGACTGCAGTGTATGCCACTGATCTACTAACTGGGACTACAATTCGGTGCAAAGTCATTGTAGAGATGATATCAAGGATCCAAATTTTTCACCGTGCTGTGAAAATTGATCTAGATGAACTTGCCACATTGCACATTCATGCTTTCGATAGTGCAGGTTTCGGCTACCTTACATTTTTACTTTTTTCTTACGATCACTAAATAATTTGTCAACTTGTGGGACATTGTCTCATTGCACAATTCCATGGGAAGTTTCATTATAAAGTAAGTCATTGATTCTATTATCTAGTATGTCCAGGATGCAAGAAATTCAATCGCTTTGTATTTTTGGGGGTTTCTTGCTGTTTCGGGTTTCTCACATAGTACATGGTTATTACTATTACCGACTGCTTAGTTGTTGCAGTTGAACAGATAAACTGAAGTAAATGAATCTAGTATCAGCATTGCATGTCATGCTTATTCTTTGAGTTTGGTAGTTGAAATTAATTTTTTGGGTTTTTATTCTAATGGATTGTCAATGGAGAAATGAATTTCTGCTTAAGTTTACACATAGATGACTATAGATATTGAAAATTTGAAGGCTAACAAGTGTGCTTGATGCACAATTGGCAACTGATTGTAAAATTTTTTGCAAAACTGGAATTTTATGAGAGTATAAATGAAATTTATGAGGAAAAAGCATAAATGAGATTTAGTGAAGAGTCTCATAAGGTCTTGAAGGATTTATAGTTTAGGCAATGATGTTGTTCATATTTCTGTAAGTGTTAAATAGGAGAATACAAATTAATGTTGATTATTATATGTTCTATTGAGACTACTACTACAAGGTATACATAAGGCTCAACATAAATTGTTAAGGCAAAACTTAAAACATCTATCATGGAACTAAACTCACTACATATAGCTATTTGATTTAGAGTATCTATGATGCTCTCCCTTAAGTTGGAGTATAAATGTTCTATGCCCATATGTTAGGGTCCTATTTGTGAAAGCGTGTATTATTAAGGCATAAATATAATATTACTTTGATAAATAAAATTCTATGTACAATTTACCTATTTGTCAATAGTATATATTACAAAGGGCCTAAATGTAATATTTCTTTGATGAATAAAATATGTATTATAGAGGTTGAAGGTAGTATCTAGGGTAATAGCCTTGCATCTTTTCCTCTTCATGGTATCAAAGATTGTGTCCTAGATGAAGATTTTTGTGCCACATTAAATTTGCCTTGCCCCTAATCTACATGGGACAGTGTGGGATAAAAAAAGGTACATATGTAATTCAAGTAGCATATATGATAATTTTTTTTGCCCCACCTCATGCTGCTTTGCTCAATTCACTTGAATTTAGTCTATAATATACATTGTAAAGATATTTTATAACTCTGCCCTGCATGAAAAGTAGAGTACGGTGGAATGAGGAAGAAAGATTTATCCTAAAACCTGCCCTACTCTTTTGCCATCCTGATTGAAGATCCTTAATTGAAGACTATGACAGTGGAGGTATCTCCACGGATAAGTATTCAGCCATGGACATCCATGGCATCCTTTTAATGAACATGTGCAAGTAGAGATTGATTGATATCTTGCAATGAGGCATCCTAATTAGTGGGAGAGACATAGATGTATGGGAACAGACTTAAAGAAGAAGGTGACCTAAAAAAGGTGAGATTAGTCAGAAAAAAGTAATGCTGCATCTCAAGTGTTCTTTACTACAAACCCCTTTTTGAACTTGAAGTTACCCAATATGAATCAGTGAAACCAGGAGATAGACTATCATGAGTTTGATGCTATGGGTGAACACAGTTAACAAAACAATAAGTTCAAGGTAGGATTCGGCATCTCCAAAAATGAGGAAGTACAATTTATGAGATAACTAGTCGAGAGAACCATGTCTTGTGAGTTATGCTTTGGGGAAAAAATTCATGAGATAATGATATTGGCATTCAACTACCTCATTTTGTTGAGAATTGTATGGTCATCATCTGAATAATATCACGAGATACACAAAATATGAAAAGGCAGATTGCATGGAATCCATAGCATCATCAATGCGAACAACTCTAATGAAAGTATTGAAATAAAAAAAACCCTTCTATTTGCTAATCATTCCTATGTTGTTTTTTCATTGCCCTTTGACTCCACAGATTATTCATTTTTTTGCTTTGATTTTTGCTACTTAATATAGCCATCCTACTTCATATTTTAGTGTTAGTTTAACAAAAGTTTAGCTATTTGAGTAACACCTTATGTTTACAGAAAATGAGTTCTCAGCATTGGTGGGTTTACAGTTCTTGTGGAAACTTGTGCCTCAATCTTCAGATGTTGATACCATCAATCATCTTGTTCATGTCCCTTTGAAGGAAACACCACTAAGTGACTGTGGTGGTTTCTGTGGCGATCTGGATCTGCAAATTGAGCTGGAAGATAGAGTACGTAGATGCTAATACATTTAAAATTTTAATCCATTCTTTTCTTTTCCGACAATGTTCTTTATGGTGACATTTAATTCTAGCATTTGTCTTGTTTTTCTTTTTCTTTGTGTTTCAGGGTGTAGGCTCCAACTTATATGTGGTCCAAGGTTCTTCAATTGGTCATGAGGTTGTAAGTGCTCAGTTATTTGAGCCACAACTTGAGCATGTGGACGACCATATTATATTGACTGTTGCTGAAGCTATGTCACTGAGTCCTACATCACCAATCTTTGTCACTGTTGGCGCTTTATTACGCTACAATCTGAGGGTTATTCGCCTGAAGACTGCTACAGGTGTCTACTCAACAATCAAAATTAGTAAACGGATGATGAAATATAGTGGCAGATTTCTTCAACTAGTGTGTTGCTCAATGAGAAATAAATCTCTAGGATGTAAACCATAATACAATTTTGACTATCGCCGACATCTTATCCTGTTACATTTCCAGTTTTGGCAGATCCATGTCGTGGGACTTTGGTTGAATTTTCTTGTGGTTGTCGCTTATGCTTGCTGGGATGACCATTTACATGTCTGCAAGCAAAGAATGGAAAGTTCTTTGTTATCATTATGCAGTATTGTTGGGTCTAGTAGAAAATGAAGTGTTTGAGGATGGTAGTGCTGGCAGTAGACATGCTGTAACCCGACATTTGGCTTAAGGACATAAGTATCCAAACTTCCTCAATAAAATATCTGCATATGCAGTTAACATGATCACATTGGCTCTGTTGTTTGGCTGTAGCTAGAAATATTCGTTAGATAAGCCCTTTATATCATTTCGCTGTGTTGCATTTTTTGTTTAAAATGATGATTTTGCATTACTTAGTTTTTTTGTGATATACAAATAGAATGAGGTGTTCTGAGATGGATCAATTTTGATTATGATGTTGGTGCATACTAATATAGGTAAAACAACTTAAAAGAAATATGTTCTGGTCTCTACTTGGCATTTGGTTGTTTGAGATGCAATCAATTAGAGTGCTCGAAGGTTTGCCATACATACTACTTTTATGAATGATTTGTTTTGATTTAAATATCTACCAGTAATCCAAGCGTAAGCTGTTATAACATATTTAAGTTTTGGTTCTGCTTGTTTTGGACAACTTTCTTTAATTTTCATTTTCCTTTTCAAAGGAAAAGAATTTGTTTTTTAATGAAAAATGTGCTCTATAGTAATACTTTTTCTTGTTTTTGTGGGAAAGCTTTTTCTTGGTAATAAATAAGTTTTCTTATATATGGAAGTCAAAAAGATGTTGGCAATGCTATCTTTTATTTTTCTGTTTTACTTTTCAATTGAGAAAGGCAAACAGGAAAACAATGGATTTTTTTTTCAGGTATCTAACACATACTAAATAGACTTATCACCTATCTATGTTAAATTTGATCAACCAAATTACAAATTGTGGCAAGATGCTTGTGCTTTGCACAAACATGCCATTGGTCAGAGAGAGTAAACAAGGATGTAAAAGAAACTTGTAAGCTGATTTACATGATGTGTGTGACAATATCATGATAAAGACTTGATTGGCAGACCAATATTTCTAAATTGCAGCTTAAATTGTTAAAATTATCATATTTGTATAAAATTTTGATTTAACAAAATTTATAGCTAATTTAAAATATCCCTATCAAGACTTCACGGTGAATCTAAAGATTATCTTTGAAAGAATAAATATTAGTATTACCACACCAAAAATTCATTATCCTGCATCATTTGACTCTAGGCTTTATTTCAAGACCTTTTCCTGCCAGTTGCTTCCTTTTTTCATGCTCATTTACTTGGTCAGCCTATATTAACGGAAATTTGTTTATTGTTTACTATGTTGAAGCAAGTGTTGGTCATATAGTAGGTTGTGTTTTGTTTTTTGCAATAATATGTAAAGTTTGCTTTATGACATGCTGCTGTTGCCTTTTCAGTAATTGATCTTCCATCCCTGCATCATAGATGGTATGTGACAAATTCTTCAGTGGCTCATACTGACCCTGCGATGGGAGTTGCTCATGCCTTGAGTCTTGGTACAACTGATATTGTTGTTGAGGACACTAGACTTTCTGGTCATGAGCAGAGATCAACCATGCATGTTGTCATTCCTGGTAAACTGTGTCTGTATCTAGTACAAGTGACCAATGGCTCCATTCCTGTAGAAGGGGTGGCTTCTATTTCTTCCTCAGATGTTTGGTACGTCTTTCCTGGCCAAGAGTACATGATTAACATTAAAGTCTTAACGGAAGGCCCTGATGTAAATGAAATACTCATAACAGAGGTGGGAGATGATTTCTTTTTTGCCAGTGAAGCATATCTATATTTCTCCGTTAGATTATATGTTTCAACTATTTGTAACTTCAGAGCTGTTTGTTTATGGAGAACTTGGGATATATCTTGCATATACACTTGCGTACTAGTATGCATTATGTAGCATCTGCTCTTGTTCTGAACTGCTCCTATTCTTTATTGTATTGACATCTCACTTAATTCTATCCTTTTGGCTACATCTTGACGTCTGATCCCATTATGAGGATAAAGATCTCTTCATTTCCTTTTTGAGGGTATTTACTCATGCTTTTGTGATTGCTATTCTTAAATGGCAGAGCAATGACTTCACATTGGAAAGTAACACTTCAAGATACTGGGATTTGTATGCTCTATCTGGAGATGTCATGTTAAGTAACTGGGAATATTTTAGATTGCTCAAGCCAATTTCTGAAGGAAAAGGTGTTCTGAGTGCTGCTCTTTCTTTTCAGAGAGAAAAATTAGGATCTGTCGAGGTAATTCATCTATTCCTCTTTTGTTTATGCAACAGTAACCTTTTATTTTATTTTGATTTTTAATTTGAGTATTGGTGCTACATGATATTGAATAATTTGAAAAAGGATGATTTTGTTTTTGTGGTAAAAGTATGATGGTATTTGGCAGTTTCCTAATCTGCATTTTTTTTCTAGGTTCTGAGGACTGTGCAGCAAATTAATGTCTGCAGCAAAGTTGGTTTTCTATTTGGAGAACATGATTATATTTCTGAAGTCATTCACCTTCCTTGGGCTCCTGGAATCGAACAGGCATTTGAACTAAAGGCAGCTGGAGGTTGATGTTTATACTGCTAACCTAATGTCTAAATTAATTGGTATATTCCTAACATCATTATCCTCCTTGTTTGATTTAGGGTGTGGGAATAGCCTTGAAGACTACAATTGGTTTTCATCTAACGCGGCAGTTGTTTCTGTATCTGCTTTTGGTTCTATGCAAGCTAAAAGGCCTGGTCAAGCCATCATTAGAGTAGTTTCAGTGTTTGATTCTGCAAACTATGATCAGGTGTTTATTTATTTCAGTTGAACTAATCTCCGCCAAATCCATTAAGTATGTAGATTGTTTAATGTGCTTAAAGCCAACGTTTAAAATCTCGACTCGTGTTGAGGTTTCAGTCAACGATACGATTTCGGTATCATATCGTGCCGTGCCGATATTGTTTCGGTATTTTTTTTATTTATATATAGTAATTATTAGATAAATATGTTTATTGTGTATAATTTAAAAAGTTGTATATTGATTTATATAAGTTCTTTGAACAATTTAATATTGTTAGAAAAAGTAATTAAATATAGTTTTCTTTAAAGATGTATTAATTACTCGAACTAAAATTAATATATGACAATTATATAAATTAATTGTTTATTCATAATTAATTATTAGTTTAAATCTTATATATTTAAAATAGTAAAAAATCAAAATATCAATTAAACAGTCAAAGAAAATATAAAATTATCAGAATATAAATATGATTTATTAGATTTTTTTAGAATTTTTAAATAAATTTAAAACAGTAAAAAAGAATTTTTATAATATCAATTAATAATTTTTTTTTAATTTTAAATATTTTTTAATATATTTTATAGGATAATTTAATTAGGATTTATAAAAGCCTATTCAAAATATCACATCTCTAGTTAGAAATTGTTTAAATTAATTAAATATTTATTTTCTTTTTGTAACATCATGCAGCACGCAACGATCTCGCGAGCCCCGCGAGCAGCACTTGCGCTACGCTTCCGGTGGCGGTGGAGGCATCGTGCGACGCTGGAGGAGGTGTTGCACGACGCTTTCGGTGCCGGTGGAGGTATCCTGTGGTGCTTCTAGCCACCGGAAGCGTCGCGGGATGCTTCCGGCGGTGCAGAGGCGTCATGCGATCATCGATCGCGTGCAGATGATGGACGTGAAATTTATTCGCGTGCTGTGCCGGTTTCGCTTCGGCACCGAACGGTAAATTCCGCCGGTTTCGGGTGGCATGACTTGACACTTCAAACCCTGCTTAAAGCTGATGTCATGCTTTGCATTGTTTATGACGGTATTGCATTGGATAACACTTTTGTTTCAATGAATATAACTAGAAACAAATGATTTTTCAGAGTTGGTATAATATTATCCTAACTTCCTGTGTGAGCTACTGTGAAATTGTTAGAGGAGTTGATTTGTGGGCTAAGGAGGTGGAATGTGTAGCATAGTAGCTTATGTGACTGGATTGATGGGCATTGAAGGTATGTAGGAAGTGGGAACAGAAGCAATTAGCTATTGATATTCCATTGAAGGTTTCAATGTCAATATATACTAGTTGCAAATGCAGTTTAGTTTATCTGGCATCCCACAAGGCCACAACTCAACTCTCATAGCTTCACAACTTCCACTAATACTCTACTGATAACTTGCCACTGATGCTGCACTAATACAGTAAGACACTACTAATAACCACATCAGAAATAGATTCTACTGACCCTACCATATCAGCATCATACTATATCCTCCATATTGGCATCTCACTATGTATATTTCACTACACATTGAAGGAGGGCCGGACCTAGATCTGCATACGTAATATCTATAGTAAACGCCTTACATTTTACACACAAGTAATAGGCAGAAATGTTCCATTTTGTTGATTTTTTTTTTGTGTCATGGTAATGTTCATCATTCAATTGATGCCATACAAATCAATCTGGGCCATCCATGTTTTTGAAAGTGTTACAAAAGCAAGTTGGACATTCTGTTATTCTTTGCTGAAAGTTTGGTTTTGTAGACCGATCAAGAATTTCTTAGTTCTGCCTGATTACATTGTACTAAAGAAAGCCAAAACCTTTGTTGGCAACATTCATTTTTTAATGGAAGCATATTATTTTCTTTTGTTTATGCATAATGAGAAAAATTGAAATATTGTTTGAAAACTTGTGTACTTCCATGGATAACTTTTCTCTGTTATAGGTTGTTATAGAGGTCTCCATTCCCTCTGCAATGGCTATGTTGCCATTTTTCCCCGTAGAGGTGGAAATTGGAACACAATTTCAGGCTGCTGTGACATTGAAGACGTCAAATGGTGCTGACTCCTTGTTAAATGCTGAATTTCTCATACTTGGATTCATTGCTTTATTCTTTTTCAAGTGATTTGTATTCTTTTAATCTCCTTGAAGGTTACTACTACAGCAGATGTGATGCTTTTAGCTCTTCTCTCAGGTGGAAAGTATTTTCAGAAAGTGGTTCTTTCAGAATTCTGAATACTACAGATTTGATGGCTTCAGAGATTTCCATTCACTTGAATCATTATAGACCAGAATTGGGGAACCCTTGTTCATGGACATCTCTATATGCTTCTGGTGTTGGCCGAGCTGTGCTGCATGCAAGTTTGCCCCTTGAATCACTCTCTTCTAAACAGTCTATGGATGGAATCGTAACATTAAAGACTGTTAAATCTTTAGTGGCATATTATCCTCTTACTGCTTATCAGGCAGGCAATGGAAATCAACACGGTGGTTACTGGGTTGACTTATCTAAGATAGATGCCAACATACAAGATTTAGATAGTAATGGTCTTGATGAGTTGTTTCTTGCTCCTGGTTCATCAATGGACATATTGTTATTTGGAGGACCTAACAGATGGGATAACAACACTGAGTTCATTGAAACAGTCAATCCTTTAGGTGGGCAGGATTTGTCAGTTGTTCAGCTACATGAATTATCCAGTGGCGGGAGATTTTACAGAATCATTTGCCAAACAATTGGGGAGTTTGTAAGTAATATGATCTACATATTGAGACTCGAAAGACTATCATCTTGTTTTGTGATTCAGATTAAATTTAATTTCTCAGGCTAAATTTTTACTTGATTGATAATTGTTTCTTTTACAGAAATTACTCTTTTCACGTGGAAATCTAGTTGGAGACGATCATCCAAATCCCGTGTTAGCAAAATTGGAATTGTTTGTTTTTTGTGCTTTTCCTTCTTCAATTGCACTGATTGCTAATGAACCAGGTATTCTTTTTCTTATTATGTTAGCACGCAATTTCAGTTTTTCTTGTGTAAATAATGAATACCAAGTTTACTACTGCAGTCCTAAAATTACAAAATGTAGCGATGCGAATCATTGGAGGGGAGTCTTGGTGCAACGGTAAAGTTGTTGCTTTGTGACCTAAAGGTCACGGGTTCGAATCCTGAAAACAACCTCTTGTAAAAAGCAGGGTAATGCTGCGTTCAATGGATCCTTCCCCGGGACCCCGTATGGCGGGAGTTTCGTGCACCGGGCTACCCTTTTTATATAACCTTATATTAGCTAATACGTTTTTTCAGAAAAGAGATAAACACTTGGTCATGTTCAAAAGTCGGAATAATAAATCGCAAATTAACTTTCCTATGATTAGAAAGAGAAATAGAAAG